>CAJNYU010004201.1:8934-150025 GCA_905331475.1 Rotaria socialis | reverse complement strand
CGAATCTAGTGTAATCTCAATATTGGCTTAAGGATGCACATTTTTTAGTTTTATTTTAGATGTAGAATTCACTATTGCTGGTATATTTTTCGAAATTTGTTGAGATGTATATTAGGTATAAATTCGGTTTTTTTTATTTCAACTCGTTTTTCTTCTATGGAATGAAAAACGCCGCTTCGCTCAGCACTACGACGCTTCGCTCGGCACTACGTCGCTTCGCTCAGTACTACGACGCTTCGCTCGGTACTAAAAAAATCTAGAAACCAATTTTCAAAAAAATTCGTTTTTTCTCCGAGTTTAATGAATTTGTAAAAAATTGGTCCGAAAGTCCGGAGAATTTTCGGGCCGGGCCGAATTTCCTTTCGGACTTTCGGACCGGGCCGAAAGTCCGGCCCGAAAATTCCGTGGGCCGAAATTCATGTAACCCGAACAGAATACAAAAAGCAGAAGGCATGTTACTTGAAAAACAGAAAATCTATTAAAGGATTGAATATTTGTCGACTATGTAATCTGAGTTTACGAGAGTCATGTTAACTTTTACATGTATGGATATCGTCAATGTAAAACTTGTTGATCTCATTTGAATATTAGATATTTTTCATCAAGGCATTTAATCGAATTTACAGAATTTCTTGAACAAAACCAGTGGTATCAAATTATTTTCTATTCAAAAAGTAATTTGCTTTCTTTTGAAGATAATGTCCAATAGTACTTTCGAGAATGATAATTTTGTTCATTTAAGGATTACGAAGTATAAAAAAAGGAGTATACTTTATAATATTTTATTTAATTACAATGTGAATACAGTTGATGAATTATTGTTTTAGACGCACCTTAAAGTTACACATTCTCAACCAATCTGCAAATTTTGTAGAGAAAAATTCAATTCAACGATAGAACATGACTAGTACATAATTACAAAAATACCAGTATTTTCTTTACTGAAAGAACTCGTTAGATAAGAAAGTTAAAAATTAATATAGTTTTAACTGAGTCGTATAAATCGGAGCTATCATTTTCTTATTCGACTGCTTAAAACAACGATTGTTATGGGAAAATATGATATTTTAATAGGATGAAATAGTTGTTGGTGAAAATTTTAAAAATTCATTTTGTTCGATTATCATTTTTATAACATGTATTAGACCTACTTGAATGAGCGAACCTATTTAAGTTTTTCGAACTCAATTCCCAGAATATTATGTGAATGATATTTATCAACAAATAGTGGTTGTAGTGATAGGCGAATTAGAGTTCACAAGTGCAAGAAATTTAGGGAACGATGAATATTCTTGCTGGTGAGATTCAAACATTAAATAGAGAATATTCTTCATTACTTCATTTAGATCGAAGTATTGGTAAGTAATCATTTAATTGTTTTCAATGTCAGTGATATTTAGCTGAGAATTAGAAGAGAACAATTTTTTCCTAGTTGACAAGATTCTTTCTCGTTTGTGTTCAAAGTAACAACTTGCTAATTCGCTGAGCATCACCACTTTGTGCCATGTTTTTTTTAGAATTTCTAGCATTGGAAATACGTAGAAATGGAAAATTCAAAATTACATCAAAACTACTTGATTGCCTTTAATCGCCGAAGAGGCACTCATTGGACACAATATCTTCATAATGTCACTCGATACGTTTTCTCTGATATGTGAATTAAATTATATTCGCGTAACACTTAATTTTGAGTAATAAACCGTAACTCTAATTTATCATAGAACAATTACAGACACGAACGTATTATGAGAAGAGTTGTAAAGAACAGTAAAGGCAAACATCAATTTATTTATCTACATTATATTCCTCACCAATTGACTTCAAGATGCGAGCTCACCTTTTCTCAAGTGGGCACGTAAATGTTCGACGTACACATATACCATTGCTTTTTTTTGTTTCAATCCGTAAACCACACGATACGTTAGCCCTTTCACTATCAAGTCACAATTCAGGATTGTCAATACATATTATCCAACAATTATTGATTAAACAAAAAGCACAGCAAATTCAACTAAGTATCATTATATGTTTTAATCAAGAATTTTCTATTATTTGATGCCTGTGATATGCTTGCAAATGTTGTCATATTTGATTGTTTCATGAAATTACCGATGCTAAGGACTAATTTTTCTTTCGTGAGAACTTGAATAAGAAATGATTATTAACAGCTAGTTAGCTTTGCTTCTCTCCTTGCATAAAAAGAAAAACAGACAATATCTTTGAATATGTGTTAAAGATTGGTAACATGGAGTACATTAAGGTTTGGTTGCTATACTCATAATAGTCCTAGGGTATTAATGAACAAATCTGAAAGTATTTCAACTTCATTGATTTCAAACTACGATAACAGATATATTTTATTTTTCAATAAGATTAGCTTCGGATGTGTTGTCGTGATCTGAGCAATATAAGCTGCGTTCGAGTAATATTCCAGTTTCTTAAAACAGTAAGCAAGACGAGCCTTTTTATCTGATTGTATTATCCATTTGCACAAAACGTTGACAATCGAGAACTGATTTATTTTCTCATGCTCGTTCGATTTAGGTAATTCGAAAATCTATGACTTTCTTTTTTCAGTGTCATAATTTTACATGGCATAGTAATATAAAAAGAAGGATACCGATTCATTCATGTGACATAAATGAATGAGACTAAGTTTGATTGTATTTGAAGTGATTACGTATCAAGTATTTAACGGTACTGAAATATATTCTTAAAGAACGATTTTGATTGAACGATTAATCAGCTGTGAAGATAGATAAATGCTTCTGGTTCGCATCACATTAATAATTTATTGAATCAACACATTTGTTCTTCTTCTTTCTCGCCTTCATTTATGTCTAATCCACAAAAATTGTTGGCCATACCTTGTGCATATCAAAGGGAACAATTTTGTCACGATCACAGGAAATAAAAACAAAAGCAATAATCAAGGTCTTTCATCCTAACAAGACTTAGTCGAAACAATAGAAAATGTCATAATGAACTACATGATTAATCGCTGAGGACATGATCATGTACAGTTATGAATATGAGTAATCTCAATTGTGAAGCTTTACGTTTCGTACCAAATAGCAAGATTAACAAGTGCTGAGTGTAGCAAGTTTGTTCAATTCTTAATTCTCTTTCTCTCTATAATTTTATGCAAATATCATGATTTGACATTGTTTCTTCTTGTCAATATGTTCGATTAGTACTTATTCAAAAATCAATAAGAATATCATGTTCTTTTCGCTAACTGTTTAATAGTAAATCATCAATTAACAATTAAAAACGAAAAAAAAAAACAAATGTTTTTTTGCTGTCTCAATAAATGTTGATAATAATAATAGCAATAATAATAATAATCATAATAGTGTGCATCCATATTGATTATAATCGAACAGATTCTCTTTGTCGTGTATCATTAAAATGTTGATCTTGTATACTTTGATCATGCATCATTTTTCGTACATTCTGTAAAACTTGTTTACTTTTAGCCGATGGTTTTCCATCCTGTTGCTTGCTTAATTGTGGTTGTGAACAAATGTTTTTCTTATCTTCTTGTCTAGTTTTTCGTAAACTAGTATTTGCCGGTAATGATGATGTATTTCGAACATGCTCATTACTTAAAAGGAAACTGTCGACACACGATTGATGTTTTAAGTCATGATTTTGAGTTTTTATAGTTGTATTAGGCATTGATTGTCGTCGTTGATTGGAATCGATTAAATCCTTACTTTTTCCACTACTATTCGAATCTGGATAGGTTGATGTTGACCAGTCGGATGATAATGATGATGTTGATGACATACTGCTAGTCGTATCATCATGATCGTTTTCAGGTATATTAATGTTGCTTGATGGTGCCGGTGATGGTTCTTTAGGTTTTTTTGTTCTAGTAAAAAATCTTCCTAACCGTGTACGAGAACGAGGCGAACTGTTTTCATTTTTTTTCTGTTTAATTGATGGTGATTTTTTCTTAGATTTCGTACGACTTTTCAACTTCGATTGCCGGTCAGATATGTTAGTTTCACAATCAAATTCTGTATCATCAGGTTTTACCGTTTTTGGAGCATTTTCCTGCGTTGTTTTGGATTTTCTAAACATCAAAAAGCAAATAACAATATATTAATATATTATTTTATATTACGTTTTTTTTTGTTGTTGATTACGTTCATTTATTGTCAGTATTGGTAAACGTTTAAAAATAGCTCCTTTTTGTGTTACTCGGATGCTTTCAACACGTCTGACAAATAATTTATTTACTTCATCTTGATGGTGTCTGGTTCCATTTAATTCGTGTTCACCGATCGGTAATGATTGACGTTTCTTTCTTGGTATACATATTATTGGTACACATCGACCGAGCAGTCGAACCATTTCACTACTCGATTGAACAATAAGTCAATAACTATTTAACGCATGCAAAAGAGAGAAAACGAAGAATTTATGTCATCTCTCTTCTTCTTCTTGTTCTTCTTTCTGAATAAGACTTATGTAACACAAATCGATGAACAAACACAAAGCTTACGGAGAGATGGGCTCTCTTGTTAAATGAACATAGTAAAAGACAAAAAGAATGTTGACCTCTTCAATTGACATTAGACACTGATTTTTTTCGTCCTCTTTGTAAAAGTAACATTTAACACAATATATTCTATATTCTCAATGATAGACGATAAGTGTGATCTTGTCGTGGATCTTGAAAAATTTTGAAAAGGTTTGACTACTTTCTCAATAGCACATATACAGACAGTTGTCTATTGACAATATTGTGAATAAGCGTAGACCTATTGAGTTTTGACTTTTTAAGTTTTGTTCTTATGTATTCAACGTATACAAAATGAGAACATTAAATGCGGGGAGGTTTATTCTGTTTTTTTTTCTATAGTGAAGAACTAAATAAATATAAATATCGCACAATAGAATTTTTATGAATCGAAATAAATCAATATTTGAAAATAAGCCTATTGTAGTTTTTGCGTGTCGCCATGAAAAATGAATGACGCACAGAAAAACAAAGTTTTCTTGCGATTGTGAAATAATGCATGATTGATAAAAACAAAAATATCTGCAGCACAGCTGTGACGAGGTAGTTTTATTTTGATTCACTATTAGCTTTTATTGTTGTTTTCATGATAATGTGCAATCCCTATGCAAATATACTTAGTAACATAGAAGTTCGAGAAGTGGCGAGAGCGAACGTTTTGCGTAGATGTTTATTTGCATGCGTTATTGCACAATAAACGTGCAATTGAATCGCTTGACGCTGTATATAAGGCAGGTTAGTTTTCATATTTCTTCACTGGCAACAATCGAGTCTTCACTGTATTCACGCAACAGTCACATGTTACTGGATGCAGTTTGGTTTTTGCCTTGGCGACGTGGAAAAAAATAATGCTTACTTCGTAGTTTCTCAGATTTTTTAGTCTGAGACTATCCGGCTTTTGGACGTGTCATACTGTTAAAGCAACTCTGCTATCGCTCTTCATCGTGAGAGTGCACTCTGAGTAGGTGTGACAATGTCTGATTGCCACCAATGTGGTATGCATCTAGTGTCGTTCGAACATACATATTTTAAATTGACGAACTAGATTGACGTACTCATTCGGTGGTAGTTAAGAAAAATAACGTCGATGTCCAATTGCCGGATAGTTACAACTGTCGATGATAAGCGTCACTTTTCTTCATATCGCCAGTGTGAAAACTATTTATCCATATACGAAAACAAAACGTGACTGTTGCATGAATACACAATTATCAACAAAGTAATGTATTTAAGATAATAAAGAACAGGCGAAAAAAAAATAGCATCTGACATAAGAAATAGAAGAACGAGCAAACATTGAATATCTGATTAATTATTTGATGAAGTAGTATTTTCAGTTACTACAGTGTTTTTCGTTTGATTTACTTGTGGTGGAATAACAGGATGTTTTGGCATCGATTGAAAATAGCTACTTTCTAGAGCTGATTTAGCTGTTATACGTTGATCTGGATCATAAGCAAGCATCTGTAATGTAAGTTCAAGAGCATCAGGTGATAAATTAAATAATAGTTGAGTCATATTTTGAGGTTTCCATTGAGGAAAAGTCTTTTTATGATCAGGCATTGATGAAAATCCAGGCCATGTTACATCATCTGGCGTACCTAAAAATTAAAACACAAAGCGTGTCAAGAAACTGATTTATTTGCATTGGAGAAGGATCTTTTTTCTGCTTTTCTTTAAATTTACGATCAATGAAAAACTGGTGTTGAGTATTTCATAGCTTATCATTCTTAACATCTTCAATATAAATTTTTATCTCCCTCAAAAAAATAGTAAGAAGAAGTCGAGAAAAAGAAATACTTGCCAAGAGTTCGAAATATTCGAAAAAGTTGATCAATTTCACATTCACCCGCAAATAACGCTCGATTATGTGTTATTTCAGCAAATATAGTGCCAATACTCCATAAATCAACACTTGTTGTATAAGTTTTTGCACCAAGTAAAATTTCGGGCGAACGATACCAAAGTGTAACAACCTTTAAAGAATATTATTATTAAATTAACAAAAAATTAAAGACCTGCTATCTACATACTTCATGTGTATACATTCTCATTGGCATTTGAAAATGTCTACCAAGCCCAAAATCAGCTAATTTCAGAGAACCATTCCAATCGATAAGAACTTAATTATTAAAACAGTTCTATCGATACCTTGCCTTTTTTATTTCTGAATTTTATACATACTATTTTGAGGTTTTAAATCTCGATGTAGCATAGAATTTGAATGTATATGATCAATACCTAATAACATTTGTCTAAGATAACTTTTTGATAAGTCATCTGATAATGGTTTTCGATATAATTTCATATATTCGTACAAATCCATTTCCATACATTCATAAAAAAGAAATAATTCACCGGTTGGCTGATGCACTTTTATATCATATAAACGTATTATATTTGCATGCTTTAATGAACGAAGTAAACTTATTTCGCGTAGAGCTGTGCTTGGAATACCTTCATCACCGAGACAAACACATTTTATAGCAACATGATGTTGTTGTCGAGTATCGAATGCTTTTCGAACAATACCGTAAGTACCTTTGCCCAGTTCACAACCAACATTATATCGATCGAATAGAGTAAACGTGCCATTATTCATCATTATCTAAAAACTGAATAGGCTCTTGTTTTTTTTATTTCACTCAAACTATAGATTTTCCTTTTAGAATTCCAAGAAAAAGTTTACTAAACGATAGAGAAAACAATGATAAGCGAATATTACAAACACGATATAAAGTTATGAATGATACTGGATCAAAATTAAAATTATAGCAGACAGTATCTTCAGTTGAATCAGCATAATTTATTGATAATCGTGGTGTACCTAAAATATAGAATAGACTTTCAAGAATCAATTTAGATCCTAGTGAACAGCGTATATCGGTTTTCTTAGCTCAAGATAGAGGAATTGTAAAACGCTTTCCAGGACAGGATTTTTTCTCAATATTTCAATTACCTCTTATGATTCCCGATCCAGTAGACCATAAATAAAATTCATAGATTGGTATTTGTAAAAGAAATTGATTCATAGATTGTATAAGTTTGACAGTTAATATTGTTATTGTCCAAATCTAAATTTAATAAAAATAACAAGTGTTTAGATCAAATCAAGATATTAGATGTTTACTGAAGTAAAAACTGCATAATACATAAATATGGACGGTAATAAGAAGAGAAAAATTGTAAATGATAAAGTAACAATAAACAATTGATCAATATCACAAAGATGAGAATCAAGTCGATTGTTTCTTAATGGATTTTGTTTTTTTCCACAAAATAAACGAAAAAGAATAATCAATAAACGAATTTGCCAATTGAATAATCTAAATAAACATACAAAAAGAAACAAAGAATGTGAATAATAATAAAAGAATGTATTTAGTTTACCTTGCAGCATAAATATAAAAGCAATAAAGATGTATCGTTAGTAAACGAATAAAATCACAGATAGCTCCTATTGCTAATGATATACCAAGTAGACATAGAATAAATAATATTTTATAGAAATAAGGTACGACTGTTACAACTAAAACTTCCAAATAACCAGACCAGAGATAAATATGATAGAAATAAAATCTTGCAAGAAAATCAACTAATGGTTGATTTAATTTCAAACCAGCGGGCGCATGCATAAGCCATTCAATTATAGATTTAATCGATGTTGTTAAATTCTATTATTTGAATAAAAAATCAAAGTTACAATGAAGAAATTATTTTTCTCTTAAGATTTAACCTCAGTTTGAATTAGTATTTCATTTGATATCAGTTGATATAGATCAAAATTTCGATACAGAATAAATGAACATAGAAATCCAAGAAGAATATTTGCTAATAAATAACCGATATTAGCGTGACGTCTAAATATAAATTAACAAAAAAGAATCTATCAATCGTTGCTTAAGAAACTATTGTCTTCAATTTTATCTTCATTCTAGTATAATGAAAATCAACAAGTTTTCACCTCAATTGAAATTTATTGTCTCTTGTTTGTTGTAGTTTTAAATACATTCCATAGGCACTTTGAGCTAAAACGCTATGTTTCAGTAGAAAATTACCAATCAAGGTCTAGAATAATAAATCGATCATTTATTGAAAAATAAAATTTCCTTTGGTAATTTATACCTGATGCAATGATGGATTAGGAGTTGCGTTGCTCCTATCATTGATTAGATTTTTTAAATGTTCAAGTATTGGACTTGGCAGATTATTTTCATGACATATAAAAACAATTTCAGAATTTTTTTCTAATTCATTTTTATTTAATAAAACAACATTTGCTGGTGAATCATTAATTAAAATACTATTTGTTTGCTTTTTTCGTTTTATCAATAAATGTTCTTCTAACAAACAACGATTTTTACATGAATCATGATCATATTTACAGAAAATTGCTTGTACTTTTTTACATGAACATTGATTAGAAGATGATATTAATAAATATTCATTATTCAAGCCGTTATTACACAAATATAAATCTTGACATTGAGTATCTAATAGAATTTCTTGTTCGATATAGAGAATCATCTAGAATCATATTTATAGATTATTTTGAAAAATTTCGTTAAAATATTTCCGCTTCGGTTGAAGATCATTCATTGCTATCTAGGTGTTATATCTTCTTACAGCATATCAAGAATTAAGCAAAGCGAACAGATTTATCTATTAATAAATGATGCTAAACTTTCCGATCACCAAATTATTCAAAGATTCTCAAATGTGACTTCAATCTCTTAGTGGCAACTTTCTATATTATTAATATTCATTATTGTTTGCAATTGAAAATTTACGTGTGATACTAAATTTTTAATCAAAGCTTTACTTCCATATAATTAGTTTTTACAATGAGTCATTTATCTGTAATAAAGAGAAACAATGATAAAGTTTAAGAGTTTCTTATACTCTTGATACATTTAGTTTGACTACACACATGCACACACTGATACATTTAAACATGAAAAAAAAGGAATAAATTGTTTATTTAATTTAATTTCATGGATTACGAATGCCAAGTGCTTGTTCTAGTTCTGCTCGTTTTTGTTGAACTTTATTATAAAAATATCGACTAACTGCTTCATATGACCATTGTTCAGTATAATAATCAGCGCGTCGTTCTTCTTCAGTATTTCCTGTTGTTGAATCGGTTATCATTTTGAGATCACGTGATTGTGATGCTAACCATTTACATATAAAGCCTTGAGGATCATCAGAAAATGACAAATAAAATTCGCGACTCTGTTTCAATTGATTTATACTATCGATATATTGTAAAATCTTGAAAAAGAAAAATAATTAAAAGTTTGTCAAAAATATAATTTTTACTTTTCCATCTAGTTCCTCTAATTCATGAGTGTTTTGAGGCGATAAAAATGTTCGCATAGAATCTCGTACAGGATCATCAACTTCAACATCTATATCATAGCACGCATGTTTCTTTGGATCAGTGCCCAGACTGTAAGAAGACGAAAATATTAAATATCTTTAATTTAATTAAAAGCAAATCGTTACCATAGTGTATGATTGATAATAATAGGCTCCGATGGTAGAATAAGTTTATTAAGTTTAGCAGGTAGATCAGAAAAGCGAATACGTGCACAATCAAATATCTAAATAAAGAAATGTTCTTCAAGACGTCAGAACGCTGAAGTATTGTATAGTGATCACTAGCTAGAAAAATACTCTCTGCCTCGAGCATTAAAAACTAACCGCTTGTAAATGTGTATCGCAATTAATAAATTCTCTTTCTTCGGAATCTTGTAATTTATTTGTTTTAATATATTGCCACATTGCGTGTATGATGGTTTGTCGAGTACCATTAGTTAATGAAAGTAACCGAGCAAGACGTGAATCAAGTCGAAATTGTGGCGGCTAGAATATAAAATAAATACATTGATGAATTCATTTTCACATCGTTTATAGATCTTACTGAATGATCAAGAACCATTAAAATGGTACACTTAACATTTTGTTCGCCTGGTCGACGAACTTGAAATCCATCAGTTTCTGCTGTTGCATTCGTACGATGCCACTAAAAAATTTTTACTTTTGTACATTTTTGTTTTCTAATGTTTTAATTAAAATCTACTTCAACAAGATGATTATCTGGTCCGTATAAGTCTTTATCCAATTCAATAACAAGACTTCGAAAAAATGATGAAAATTTACGTTTTGTTTTTCCTTGATCATATTTATTGGTGTTCGGCTAAATGAATAGAAAAAGAGAGACTTGATTCTCTATACATTTTTCATTACGTTTAACATACATCATCAAGAAGACGACCTTCAACACGCATTTCCCAATATTGCACTTGTTCATCGTCGATGCCAGCTGTGTCCGAATCAAAACGAACTGGATATTGATGACTAATAAATATACGTAATTTCTTTTTTATCTAAATAATAAAAACAAACAAGAATAAGAATATTAAGGAAAAATAAAGGTTTGACCTACTTTTTGAGGTCGTTTAAGTGTTTCCTGAATATCAAGTCGTTTTCTCATTAAAACAGAATCTAATTTTTGTTCAAGGCGTAATAATTCAATATATGCTTGTGATTCAGGTACAAGTGAGCGTATTTGTTTATGAATAACTTTTTCTGTTAAACGTTTACGTTTTTTTCTAAACGAGAACTTTGTTTATTAGAGAGAGAAGAAGCTTAGCATTTTTTTTTAATATTTACTGTCGTATAGGACCAACACTGGGTGGCATAGCATTTTGCATCATTTGTTGACTTGGACCCATCACATTTCCATAAGTCATTTGTGGTTGTTGTCCTGGTTGAACCATTGGTTGCTGACGAAGGTCATTTGAATAGGTCGATCGTTTATTTTTGTCATAGAGTACTGCACGATTAACAACACCATAAGGACTACCAATGGGTCGTGCCATCATTGCCGATTGAGGCGATTGTTGAAGCATCGGTGCTTGCATTGGTGATGAAGCAACCATTTGGCGCATTGGTGAAACTCCGACAGCAGTATTCGGTTGAGGTACAGAAGATGAATTCATCATCGCTGGTGGACGTTGCATCGGTGATTGCTGTTGCATTGAATTGGGATGCATATTTGCGTTTTTTTTTGACAAGGAGACGCTTGACTCTGGCTAACTAAACAAGACGACTACCATTGTTTATTCCTGAATTTGATTGGTTCATATTTTTCTTATTGCACGAGGTCATATTATAGAGGGCAGTAGATGTCAGTATTATGCCGATAATACAATGTTTAATAAAAAAAAGAACGAAAACTATGATTGGTGCCGTTTGCCTAACAATATTCCTTGGCAAATAGTTGATCAAGTACTTGATTGGCAAGTTTTACAAGAAACAGAGACTAACCGTAAGTTTGACGAGTATACAAGAATAATGAATATGATATTTTATTAGAATTCATAACAATAAACAAACATAATGTTAAACAATGAAATAAACCCATAAGAAAATTATGAATTGAACTCATTATCTTTCGCTATTTATGTAGTCTTGTCAGTGAAATCAAAGCAACTATTTCAAAACAAAGCAGGAGATCTTTTTAAAAGAGTGTTCCATGGAGCGTTAGTAGAAATACTCAGCATTCTAGTTGTCGACTTCAATGACGTCAAATTGTGCTTGCTCATGATGCTGTTCCTTGGTTGTTAGTAAATGTGCCTCTTGCTCAGGGGGCGTGGCGTCTGTCATTCCAGTAGCTGTGAGCCATCGGTGATGATTGGAGTGAAATGCATACTTCCCATTTTCCAATTGTTTCATTTCCCATAGACAATCACGCTGAATTTCTCGATCCGAACATCTGACAGCTCCGCCATGTTCAGCTGACAGAAATGTTCCATGTTTAACGATTCTAAGAGCAACCTTATGATGTGGTTGATTGATAATCATCCATTGTACATCATGATGGTTAATATCTTCATCATCGGTCACAAGATGCCTATCAGGATGAGCGGCAATGTAACGACCATGAAATGCTCGAATGTAATATTGAGGCTCATCTCTTGAATTTGATCGTTCTAAAAAGAATAAGCAGTTAATCCATTGATTGATTCATCGTAGAGAAATCATTCGTATTTGAATTGCTCTTATTACGAAAAGAAACAGCGTATTTGTTGCTTCCCATTCTACCATTTTCTATATATCGTCCTTGAATGTTTTATTTCGTATTTCAGCGTTTCTGCCAGAACACTAGGAGCCTTGAGAATCTTACAAAGAGAATTTTTTGAAAAAAGCTTTTCAGCGCAGCCCGTTGGGGCTAAAATGTGGAACTCACAGATTTCAGTCAGTTAGATACTGATCAAGTAGAAGTTTTATTTTTTCAGTATAGTGAGATCATATTTGTTCAAAAACAAGATATTAAAACCTTTTTAACATTTGAAATTTATTGGATCTATCAATAGGAAATATTACTAGAGAGAACGTATAAAAAACTTTCTGTTTAGAATATGTCGGTATGCTGAAGCGTTTAGTTGTTTCATTGAGAAATATTGTGAATGATAATAGCTTAAACAGTATTTAGGGCATAGCCATCAATATTGTTGAGAAATTTATATTTTTTCGTATTACCAGATGAGAAATTGATACATTTTTTCATAAACGAAAATTTGATACAAGCTTCCCAACGGATGAAAAAGTTGCTAATTGTAAATACACTGAAGTGGATTCAAGCTTTAGATTAAGGTATTTGTGTGAGAGAAAAAAAACAGATTAAAATCTTCATCTGTTTATTGTAGGTGGTAGAAGTAACGAGTGTAATAGTAGCATAAACTAGTTGCTAGCGCTCTGTAGTGGTAGCATACACTCATTGCTAACGCCTGTAATAATAAAAATATATAATACTGTCGTAACTATTGACTATAATAATAAAAACGACAGATTTTGATGATTAATTAGAAATTAAATTATAATTATAATGATTTCTAATTAGTGAAACTAGACTTTTATTACTGATGTGAGTAGTAGTGAACATAGGCAATAGACGTGTACCAAAAACGTTTCTAATCAGTGCATCTAAGTGTTAGTCTTTTTATATTTTATGTCTGTAATGGGGAGGGGGTACAGGGGAGCCGCAAAAACCTGACAATTCAGCTTATACTCACTATTTTCTTCGAAAATATATGTGAGCTCCACAAAAACCATCATGGAAAATTACTAGTAACAATGGAGTAGTATCGATCTATTGATTTCGTCACACCAGAATAGATTCTACAAGATCACTGAACTATAGGTAGTTTTTATATTAGGCCCGCCGTTTCTTTTATAAACAAGAATTTTTCACTTTGCATGCAATAGTACATTCCCAGGCCAAGCATTACGGCTACCAGAAACGGTCGTATACGGCCGTAAACGTTAACGTATACTGCCGTAACTTGAAGTTTTGGTATGCACCGTATTACGGCCGTAATTAATCGTGTCGTAAACTGTTACTAACGACCGTAGTGTGGTCGGATATTTCCGTATCCGATCGTTTATAGCACGATACAAAACGACCGTAATACGGTGCATACTAAACGGTCGTAAATTATGGTCAAACGGCCGTGTACGACACACGTTGATCAACCTGGGATTCTTCTTGAGTGTTGACAATGAACACACAAAATATGTAACATAACATCAGAATACTTACCGAACGCCATTGTCTTATTATTGCGACTGTGTTGCTTGTGAAGTTTAAATTGTGAGCTAATTTCTTTTTTATTTTTATTTTGCTGCTACGTCGAATACAACGTCGACACTCATGACTTGCGTTTCAGTAGACCGATTGATACCAATATTCTTTTTTTCTTCTCGATTCTTCAGAACTTTGTTCGAAAGCGTCAAAATTCCATCGCTAATAATGGAAAAAAGTAGAAAAAAAGATTACTATTTCAACGACTTACTTCTTTACCATACATATTTTGGGTAGAATACGCGCGCGTTCTGTACATCTTATAAAAGTGGGCTTTTTTTATAATTACGCACTGAATAAAATCGGCCGCACATTCACGTACAGTAGGAGGTGCTTGTTGTGACGCATTCTTGTGCAATAAATGACACACATTATTCGAAAAAAATCATTGAAATCAACTATGCAACATATTTTTCACTTTAATCATATCATTTCAATTTTCAAACCTCAAGAAGATCAAATTTTGAGTTCTTCTCGGTCTCGAGATAGTCAAATCTCGACGAATGAATAATCGACAAACAACACATAGAAACTAATTCGAATAAAAATATATAAGTTTTGCATGTTCAATCAAGTTTTCTGTATGAAGCTGTGCGCATAAAAACAAGACCATAGATGCATAGTTAGTAAACAGAGCGATATAAGTCTATATATGCAACCGACTTTCATGACTGAACTTGTGGCACATAAGTTCGACACATTTCATCTTGATGTGTGTAAACATCCAGAATATCGATTGAAGTTATATGAATGCTTTTTCTGTATTATAAATTACTGAATCCACTTGGAATGAACTTGCTTTAAAAGAGATTCATCAAGGTATTCTGTTTGAAATTGACTTATCTCAAACGAACCGTTTGTATCAATTGTCGAAAGACAACGGAAATTAGTTACGCTAATAAAAAGCTTTAGTTATATAGAAAACTAAATGATCCATCTTTAAAAAACAAAATATGGTCTGAGGACGAAAACTTAAGGGAAATAATTGAGAAATACTATGATCATCATTCCTTATGGTTCACCAGTTATATGATCAGAAATCCTGTAAATTTGTCACTCTTTCGTTGACTCAAAGGCTAAAAAGTTGTATGCGATCCTGGCGGCACCAAGACTTCTTTCATTCTTAATCAATGCTGGTCTTCAGTTAGTCGGATAGTATATGCCTACACACACCATTGAAATAATTCGAAGTGCTGTAGTTCATTGATTACTCGCTCACACATTGGAAGATGAAAAATTATCATGATCGGATGGCAGAAACTACAGATTTTTCAGATGATAATGCTAATAAAAAAAGAAGAGAACGCTTCATTTTGAAACTGGAAATGGAGAACATTTTCACCTAGCCCATGTTCGGAATTAAAGCTTCCATCTTATTGTATTTACATAGTCTATATAATATTTGCTTTGCAATAAATCATTGAATTTTTTATTAAAGAATTTAAGCATGCATGATGGTATTTTAAATTTAAAACTAAATGTTCTTAGTATTAACTACTTGAAAAATAAATAAGTATAACTTCTAAGTACCAATAGTGCATGAATCCGAACCACGCTTTGAAGCAACAAGACCGCTTGAGTCAATATTCAGTATTGCAGCAACTAGATTGCTTCCTTCGAATGTTATTGAAATCGGATCACGTGTTGCATAAGTGGGACCTGTACAAACTTGCAGACCTATTATCAATGATGTGCCATGTTGTGGTGTCAGATAGAAGTCAGTGTTAACACCGCATATCGTATTGAAAGAAGTATTACATACGCCATAACTTGTATACATGATACCGACATTCTTATCAAATACATGCGACGATATTTCCGTCGAGTAGTAGTTGCCAGTGTACGTATTACTAACCGATGGAGTGCTGTCACTACCAGCAGTTTTGTTCCATATAGGATAAACAGTTTCATTGTTATTCAAGTCAAATGTTGTATCTAGAAAGCCTATATAAACATGAAAACGAATAAACACATAGCTGATCTGCATCCCCACCCACGCCCACACCCACACCCACACCTTCGATTAGCAACATAGACTAGATTTGAATGATTACCAATTTATAAAATGAAAGCAACATACTTTTGTCGACAGATACCGCTAGATGCTGGAGAACTAGAACTTTAACCTAAATAAGAATTACAATAAAATTTAATTAATTTTAAGTTTAGTACTGTTTTTGAAATAAAATATATAATTCTACATGAAAAACTGATAATTCCCAATAATATCGCCATTGGCAACGGAAGTAGAACAGTAATCAGCTTTACATTTTGTCAAAAATTTTGTCATTCGAAAGTAATGGTAATTATGAGTACATGATTTATTAGCAATTTATTCATTAATATTTTCTACATTTCTAGCCGCATCGATCAAGTTCACGTGGTCGATGCCGATCAAGGTATTTGCTTATTATTTTAAAAGAAAACATAGTATATCAACGTTCTTGTTTGTCAAAGATCTCCACGTCGTGAACGTCGACGACATAATCGAGATCGTTCACCTATTCCGCCTCGACGCGATCGAAGTCGTAGTAGTGGACATGAAGCCCAAGATGAAATTGAGCGTCTGAATCCAACACCAAGCAATGTTCTGGGTGTTTTTGGACTCTCGTCACGTACAGAAGAACGAGATGTTCGACGAATTTTTTCAAAATTTGGACGAATCAATAATATTCATATCGTTTATGATCGTGGAGTAAATATTTTAATCTTTATGTTTTTATTATCAAAATTTCATATGAACTTTTCTAGACTGGTCGATCTCGTGGTTTTGGCTTTATCTATTATGATAGAATGGAAGATGCAAAAGCAGTAAGTTATACTATTTGAATTTATTTATTTATCCTCAATACGAATGATTGATTAAAAAGGCTAAACGAGAAACTCATGGAATGGATATTGATGGTCAAAAGATTCGTGTTGACTTTTCGTTGACTGATAAACCGCATGATCGAACACCAGGAATTTATATGGGAGTAGCGTGAGTGAAACTCTTAGTTCCTGATCATTTTTATTTATATCTGTTGTATTTATTGCAGTGAAACTCGAAATTCTCGAAACGATTATAGATCATCACGGCGACATCGTAGTCCATCACGCTCACCACGTAAATAACCATATTCAAATAATCATTTCTAATTGATGAAAAATTTTCTAGGTCGTCGATCTCGTTCATAAATGAAAATTAATCGTTGATTCTAAGTACGCTTCTAATTTTCTTATTAAGAAATCTAGTGGAGTCTAATACCTTCTTCTCGTTCATCTTTATCTTAATTAAACCTCTCTAGTAGTAGTAGTTGTTGATAATTAATCTATTTTATTAGTTAAAAATTTACTGTAGAACGGCTAGCATTGCTTTTGTTTTGTGTCTGTACGATAACTCCTACTGTATATAGGTAATCATAGAAAGTTGGTATTCCTGTGTCTATATGTCTGTCTATCTGAAATTTGAAATATGAAGAAATGATTCTAGTTCAATAAGAAAATAATTCGTATGAAAAATCATCGAACAACTATTCTATCGAAAAAGAAGATTGATGAAGGTGAAATCACAAGTATTTTAAACTTAGCAAAGTGAAGATGAAGAAGAAGAAGAAGAAGAAGAAGATGAATGAATGAATGAATGAATGAATGTTTCATTTTATTCTTTTAAAAATACATCAGGTGGTATGTATTTTATTACCCGATGGTAGTTCAATGTTGTTCAGAAAATAACTTATCGAAACTTAAACGAATTCATTATACTTTTTTTCTGCATAGGCTGACGACGTTGCTGTGCAATAGTTATATATATATATTCAAGACACATACTCTTTATTCAACTAACGAATAAATCCAGATAAAAGCTTTGATTGATAATTTAACAATTGCGTTTTGTTTGAAATAAAAAGGGAGTTCTGTTTGGTTTTTCTTATAATGTATGATTTATATTTAAAAATAAAATAATGAATAACACAATTTGACATTTCAATCAATGATAGATTCAAATATAGCTTACATATCGTGAAAGAAAATCTAGCAATGCAAGAAAGAACGAACCACCAGGTTGTTTGCATAGAAAAATTAATTAAACGAGCAAGCAATTGTGTTCCTATAAAAGGATAATAGTCATTACGAACATAGTATGTTAAAAAGGATTCGATGCAATAGATATATATGTGTACGTCACTATTTTTAAAATGTCATTACATATTGTTTGTTTGCCTAAAAGTGCATTTAAAATCATTTCAATTGAAGAATTCATTTCGAGTAGTGTCATTTATAGAAGTTTCATTTTACTTTTCATACACACAACAACGAGTGTCAAATAAATAACGTATACAAATATGAAATTTCGTTTTCTCTGGTAGACTTATTTTTGAGTAGGACTGACATTTCAAAATCTAGGCATTTTTCGATTAGTAACATAAGTTTTCGATTCACTTAAAAATTGATTCAGAGACAAAAAGATTGCGATATTAATGTTATTCAAAACGAATTAACGACATAATATGTCATTCCTAAATTAGAGCAAAACGGCTATAAAATAATACATGAGTGCCTTATGTTACATCGTCCTACGTCATTACATTTTGCAAAAACAATGTTAACATCAGTAGTCATCCTGTAAGAAAAATTCCAATCGACATTACATGCTTTCTTTTTTTTTGAATTTAATTTATGCTATGAAAATTCAGTATGTATCTCAATGCAATATGAAATTTTAGTTATCTTGAAGAATGTTGGGTTGTTTTTAATATACGAACATCAAATTAACTGATAGCAAAAAAAATGAACTGTATACATTAAACAAATGAACGATGAACACGACAGGTAAAGCTAGTTATATATGATGAAAACTTGGTTAATATTTCTTTTTTCGAACGATATTGATAGATAGAATCAAAGAAAATGTTCGTATGAATTTTAGAAAAAAATTAATGATCAAGTTCTTCCCTGTCGAAAATATATTCTCCTAAACCAGGACCAACACGGCGTAAGTTAGTAATATAACCAGCGTATTCTTGGAGTGATTTAACCTTTTAAAACAAAGCAAAAAATTAAATTCTAGAAAAATAATATTAAATATTTAATTACCTGTTCTTCAATAAATTCTCCTTCAAGATAATCAGTCAAATGTGGATCACTAAATGAATCAACGAATAATCAAAACGATTATACAAAAAAAACATATAATAATCTTACTTGTGTTTACAAGAAAATGAATGTAATTCAAGTAATGCTTGGTAAACATCTTTTTCCAATTGTAATGCTGTTTCATGTGCTTCAAGACTTGAACCCCAGCTTTGTTGGACAGGTTTCTATTGAATAATTATTATATATTTATAAGACAATATTATGAGTAGAAATTTTCAACATACTTTAATATCCAAAAGAACAATTGTACCACCACGTTTATTTTGATATTCCATGAATTTATTAGCATGTTCACGTTCTTCTTCAGCCATTTTTTTGAACAGCTTACTATGACCTAAACATTATATTCTTTTAGATAGAATTGATTAATATAAAAAAACAAAATTTACCTTTTAAAGCAACATCAGGTCGTTCGAAATGATGTGCCATTGCTGTATAAACGTAACTTGCATATAATTCTAAATTAATTTGTCGATTGATTAAACCTTCATTATCTTCATGATAATTACTGAAAAAAAAACAGACAAGAGTAAAATATTATTTTAATAATAATAAATCAATTTATACTATCGAACGAGATTTTCTCGTGATTGATTGGCTGCTACTGGAGCTTTTTGACGATCTACTTGTTTTTCTGTTGACATAATTAAAGTTGGAGTCCTTGTATTTTAGATTTGAAAAAAAATTGTTGAGATTTAATGATGATTGATAAACACGACTTGTAACGAACAGTCACTGCTGCTGCAAAACAAATCGACTAAATGCTAAATTCGACGTATATCTAGGTTTATATAGAAAGAGAAAAGTTAAGAGAAAAAGAAAGAAATAAACAGTTTTTTTTCTCCTTCAAATTTGTCCCTCATCGCGGCCTACAAGCATGACTTCCCGAAAGAACGAGAAAGCCCATGATTACGTGTCGATTCTGCGCAGTTAGTAAACACAACATAGAACGAAAGAAAAAAAATGCATTCTCTAGGAGCAACGTAGGAACGAATCAAGAAGCAGAATGTTGAACGTAGAGTCTGATGCACCATCATCATAGCATGGCGAAATATTAAAACAAAATAGAACAAAAGAAAAAAAAATCGAGAATTAATCTTTTCTCATAGTGTAAACTGTGTATCGAAGTGAAAGAATAGTATGAGACTTGATTGGTAGATTTTTTCAATGAGAGACTTGTAAATTCATGTCAAGAAAAGTTCATTTGATTGAAATTTTTGATCCCATATGATCAATCCTGATTGCAATTTTGCATTAAATACCAGAGAGATCAGAATATTTTTATGATTATAATTGAAACGTCATGGTAAAAGTTTTAGTCCAATAGAAGAAGACTTCGCAAAAATATTCAATCAATAAGAATCAAAGAGAGCTCTCGACAATTCAAGATTTTCTGTGAGATTTTATAAAGGTTCTAGTTTGAAAGGTGATGTCGGAGAAAAATTCAATGGTAATGAATACTCGGCTTGAGTTATGAAAATTCAGGGATCTTCATTTCAAGTCTCGAAGCATCTTCTCATATACTTATCTTAATTTTGTTGACAAGACAATTTATTGGAATTTCTCATAGTAACAATATCGTTTCGCAAGATAAAAATTTTATGATCGATAAGAATATAAAATTATATTTGTTCAACACTTCAATTGTTTGATATCAAGTTTTGAACAATGTCTACGTCGTTCGATATCATTGCAATTAGGTGCATAACATCTATCGGGAAAACACTTCGATTTTTAGAAAATAACAATACGACTGTAATAACTCATCAAAAGAAATATTCCATTAAATAGAAAAATATTATAATCATCAATAATAATAAGATACTACAAAGTCTTTCTAATATTTTTAACAGCTAGTCTTCGATACTAGCGTTTATATCAGAGAATAAAAATTATTTCAAGACTTACGTCTGAAACGAAAATAAAAACACAAACTAACTGCGTTTATATTAAGTGTTACATGTGATACTGTTATGTCTACAATCGACTTGAAAATATAAAAAATTGGATGGTTGTAAAATACGAAACTTTTATCTGACTGGTTAATAATTTTTAACAGAAGTGAGCCTATTGACTTTGGTTGACACGTTCGGTTCACTTCTGTGAACCGAGTTATTTTGCTCTGTCGGCATACTCCCATGCCCTAGAAATCACCAGAAAATCGCCGATTAATCGCGATATATCGAAACGATAATCGTGAGCTAAAACGCGATTAATCGCCGATTTTTAACGATAGTTTTAGTGATTATTACGATAAATCGCGATATATCTCTAATTCTTTTTAACATTAACCATAGCTTTATCGCTGATTTATCTGATATTATCGTGATTTCTGAGATTTGTTTTTATTAACTGGATCTATTGTTCCGACTAAGTTTTATTTACACAAGAATCTACTATTTTGATTACGTATAATATCAAAAAGAGTAATAAAATCAAGAAAAAAAAGCAAAGATAATTACAGTTACTCATACTATTTTCATATATTCTTGTCATGAAGTTAGAAAAAAAAGAACAAAGTTAGCATAGCACCAACTAAGATATATAACAAAAAGTCAATTTACAAATTATGGAAAGCACTTAAAATTTCAACGACTGACGTATGATGGAGTTCAATATAAGTCAATTGTACTCGATGTAAAAGATCCGAGTGTAAAAAGATAAATCAGGATAACAAGTCTATGTACATAAAATATAATGTCAAACAAAACAATTAAAAGTAAATTAAATAATAACAATGTAATTATAAGTCTAATGAATATTTTATTCATCATTAAGGTTCTCTGTTGAATGCTTGATTGTCGAAAGTTTGTTGCTTTGACAAGATCGGTTATATATATTCATGGGCTTTCGGTACTATATAATGCGAAGACTATTTTCATCTAGAAGGAAAAAACGTAGAAACGTGTTTTAGAATTTTCCGAGAAAGAAACTACTTGATGTAGTAGTATTTCGTAGTTTAGCTTTTGAATTTCTTCGCTTAGACTTGATGCATTCTAGCATCGGCATCCAAACTGTTGCCAATTCATCATTTGTTAAACCAAATTTTACTTGGACAGCATCTAGAATAAGAACAGAACTGTTTATGTAATAAATTGGAAATGGTTTACCTCGAATAGTTTTAATTCGATCATCTGTATCGATGGAACGTGGATCAAGATCAATAAGTTCTTTTCCGTCCTTGAATATTCGATCTACAGCTTTTAATACAAATTTATTTGAATTCATTCTGTCTGTTGGAATTTGAAGCAGTTCAATTTGTTCGCCAGTAGTGGACTTGCAAGTCTAAGAAAAAAAGGTTAGAGAGAATGTTAATAATAGCTACTTACGATAGTGCTCGAATCAATAGTAGATGCTGATGGTCCATGTCCTGTCTCATCGATTAATACAATTGGAATCTACAAAAAAAACAAGAACTAAAAATTTGATTCGATGGCAGCTCTCTTTACTTTGTGATTTCGCATAGCTTTGGCTATTTTATTTTGATTGTTTAAAACCAAATTCAACGTTTTCTGATGTTGGTCATATGAACGAGTAAGATCAGCTATTTGTTTGCGAAGTTGACCCAACTTATAATTCATTGCATTTATTGATGAAGATGATGATTGATCAACTCCAAGTTTCCCTTCATTTACAGTTGGTGATGAAGCATCATTAACTCGAAGTCGTTTTTCAGGTATTTGTCGAGATACTCTTGATGAGGTATGCTTCCTGGATTTTGAAGTAGGTATACGATTGAGAGTCGAATTAAAAATATGACCATCGATGGTTTTACCAGCTTTTTGTTATTCATCACAACTTGATTCATCATCATCGCCTTTATCAGATGATATTCTGGAAAACTCGCCTTAAATAGAAAAAATAAAATCTGTGCAAATCTATATTACTTTTATAAATGGATAATCTTACCAGCTTTCTTTGGTTCGTCAAATAAACAAGTATTCGATGTTATATATGTTCGATATACATCAAGATCTAAAGCAAAGAGAATAAATTTCGACTCAGTCAACTAACTGGAATAATCTACCAAAAGTATGTTGTTCAGTTAATTGTTTATCAAACAAATCTAAAAAATTGTATAGTAAATATATAGACAATTATATAATCAAATGATGTGCTTCGCAATCATTGACCATCGTACCAAAGGAATCAAAGATAAACTGCTAATAACTATTTCTAGTAATTACTCTACACTAATGATGCAATGCTGACTTCTCAAATGGTCAAAAACAAAAATATAACTCATTGTCAGATGATACAGTAAATCCTGGTCAATAAAAATATAAGAGTAAGCTGACTGATAGTCCGATATTCGATTAAATGTTCTTTGCTATAGTGACTTAAAATCTATCAAGATTTTATCAAAAGGCACTGCATTCCCTAATGATAAAGTCTACAGCTGTTTCATGTTGTATCTATTATCATTACTATTTGAATCAGTCAGTGAACTTTCATTAGTCTTCAACGCTGATGTTCTCTGCAAATTTGAAGCTAAATAATGAGCTTAAAAAAACAA
This sequence comes from Rotaria socialis, assembly GCA_905331475.1. NCBI lineage: Eukaryota > Metazoa > Rotifera > Eurotatoria > Philodinida > Philodinidae > Rotaria > Rotaria socialis. Next base: position 126,190 of record CAJNYU010004201.1, on the reverse strand, counting down.
GAGATTCTTTATTCCAACTTACTTGGTTTATCATTATTTTTTCTGGTCAATGATTTTTTTCTTTTAAACCATTCCTCTGTGTCGGATACTACGTCAGAATTCATTTTGTACGTAGATAGTTCTTCTGCTTCTTGAGCAAATTGTACCATTTCAATAAGAGTACCTATACCATAGAAAGCAAGTATTTGACGAAAAAGTTGTACAATTAATAACTTGCCGGTTCGCTCGACAGTAATACGATAAGTTTTATTTTGTTCTCGAATAGATCCTTTGCCAAAGCTATCAACATTAATTAGTCTTCTAATAGATACAACGCTGAAACTATTCGGTTCGTCCATGTAACTGATAAAAGCAAATTCTGCATATTTTTTTCCTCGTGCTTATGTTGTGTACGATTTTGCGTATGCATTTTGTGTCATCTAGAATATACAAATAATATATAGATACATTAAAATACTCTATAAGATATGTCGTAAAAATACGACACAAAAACATAAATGTAAACAAAAGAAATTAGTTTAATCATGTTCGTAATCTACTCGTACTTCAGAAAGAAATACATGATCGTTACTGAGGAATATTTAACTATAGCAAATAGTGATAAATAGAGTATAATGCTGATAGTAATCAACGTGACATTTTTCAATATACATAGTACTCAATTATTCGTCGTGAAATATATTCTACTCTTGTTTTATTGTATCAGCAATTTTACGAACAAGTTGAAAACCAGTCACTTTATTCCAAAAAATGAAATTTTGTTTTCGGAATGCTCTAAACAATTGAACATTGAAAATTAGGTGCCATGAAATATGATAACGTCATATGAGTGAGCCTAATGACACATAATAAGAAAATGAATAGATTCGAATCTCTTTGCTGACAAGATGAAATTTTTTTTGAATTATTACACTCTATTTGAAGTCATATCCTATACAGTACACTTATGATAAAAAAATCATTTTAAAAAATAGATAATATTTTTTGCTTGAAAACATAATTTCTACTGGTATATGATTTTTTGTAGTCTTATTCTAATCACAGACACGTGTTGCGCTTGACACATCAATAATCTCGAAAAAAAAAGAAAATACTGATTAATCTTGATTAATCATTCTGATTTTTCTGCGATTACGATTAATCGAATTTCTTTTTAATATCACGATAAAATCTGATTTTATCTCCGATTTTTCAACATATTCCGATTAATCGCGATTTTACATTCATTTTTCTATAAATCACCAAAATCGCGGCGATTTTCACGACATGGGCTATTAATAAGCAATATATACAGTGTTTTTAATTCAAGAGTGTACCCAGCAAAACAAAATGTACGGTACCCTAATAAAATAGGATTTACACCCTATTTTAGGCCCTGAAAAAAAATAGGGTGTATATACTGTACACGATGATTTTCGTTTTTACACGATGTTTTTTACAAAAAATTTTGTGCTTTCATGATTAAAAGAAAGAAAAATTTTCCATTAAACGTAATTTTCAAGTCTCCTCCAATAGAAAAAAATAGGTAGAGACGCTATAACATCGTCCATGTTCACATAACTGAGTATATAGTTTCGCTTCTGCACAGTCCGATATGAACATGGTGATAATGAAATCATTTGTGGAAAGCGATAAAAGAAAAGAAAAACAGTAGAGAAGAATCTATCTTAAAGTAAATTTGCTTTAGTTTAAATTTAAAAATTTCGTGCGCTCACTAACGTGAGGAATAAAATGACAGTATCTTTTTAATAGAATTAAGTTGTTTTTATCTGTAGAACTCAACATTTTAACTTCTTGTACACTTTGTACATTTTGATCTCCGAAATAAAATGTACAGTTACACGATACATGGAAAAGTAGAGTGTATGTCTACATCCTATTTTAGATTTCTATTAAAAACGTTGAGGAATAGAGGGCAAGAAGAGAAGGAAACAAACCCAGGTCGAACATTACGGTGCCCTGATACGATCGTAAACGACCGTAATACGGTGCATACCAAACGGCCGTGTACGACACAAGTTGATCGACCTGGGAAGAAGCAATTTTTTTATTATTAACTTATTTATTCAGATATATTTCGTTCAATTTCAAATTGTAACAAAATAAGGCTGAAATAGATTTTTTTCTATCATTTTTAGGTCAATGTTGGAACAAAAATGTTCTGCTCCTACTTATCTTGCTCTAGTGATGTTAAACTCAATAATTGGATTTTTGGCATGTTATTCGATGGAAATGTCAGAGAGAGAGCTAATACAAAATTAGATAAACTTGTGTTGAATATGAACATGTTAAATTCTAATAAAACAAAAATATACTTTTATGTTCAAAATTATTAGAATTTTATCCAGAATTTCATGATTTTTATAATCTAGAAATTTGTCAAAGTCAAGAATATTCAATGACATTAGGAAAATTTAGTATCTTATTGTCCACGTTATACAACACTTATCTGCCATATGCTCTTTATGGACTTCCAGCTTTTCCTGTCATCCTCATGATACTCACGTGTCTCGTTCTATCGTATACCACCCAGGCCCAAGAAAACGGTGCGTAAATGGCCGTAAAAGACGTAAAAACGATATAAAACGTTGAAAAACTGCGCCGTTTTCCGTCAGTTCGGAAAACGCCGAATACACTGTTAAAAGCGATGGCCGTTTTCTAGCGGAAAAAAATGGTCCGTAAAGCGAGCTGACGGATTACGGCGAAATAAGGTGAAAATTAGCGCATTATTATACCATTTTATAGCCGTTTCAGGCCTGCTAAGATGATCGTTTCAGCGATCGGAATGATTGTCCTGGGCAGTCTAATAAAAGATGAATGGATGATTAAGTTATTTGAATTGGCGTCAGTCATGGCAGGTTTTATAATGATAATTGGACAATGTATGCTTGCTTATTTCGGCGACTGGTTTAAATATCAATACAATCTAGCAAAAAATAACTTATTCAATAATCGCAGACGTACTGATCGTATTTATGACAATTTGCTTCCTATTCGACATCAAAGAAATGATTGATTCTTTTTTTCATTTATCCATATTATACTTTTTTTAAATATGAAGTTTATTACTGATGTTTTTCCTGTTACAGATTCATATCATCATGAACATCGTTCAAATCGTCTTATCCAATCAAGTTTATTTGTATGTTTACAATTATTTAAAAATAAATCTAAAGGTTAAGGTTTGCGTACACCGTATGATTTATCATTTAGAACATTTATTTGTTGATATATTGAACAATTTTTAACACAAAGTCAAGGACGTAAACGTGTTCAAACTACTTATGATAAATATCAAACGAGCCTTGACATCTGGACCAATGGAACAAGCTCATAATGACATTAACGGTGAGAGCAAAGAAAACGATGATGATGAGCCATGTCTTATTAATAGAAATTTGTTTAGTAGTTTTGTGAACCAAATATATTTATTATATTAGTTGGTCTTTATTTTCCATAGATTGCTCTATTTATTCGAACACATGCGAAAGCTGGTCAAGGTATGTTTCTCTCTGTATTCTTCAAAAATTATCGACTATAACGAGACAATGATATGTGAGAATATATCCCTGTGGCCAAAATAAGTGGTACACCTAGTTTTTGACATTTACTGCTCTAGAAAACCAGCTGATAACAAGATGAAATAAGAAAGAAAACAGTCCATCTTGTACAGAAAAAAAATACTGTTTTCATATGACTGAAATTTGATTGTTCAGTCGATTGTGAAAAAAAAACGTGAATCTATAAAAAATACAGTCTCATGTAAAATGTAGAGCTTTACCCGCTGCATTTAGCACTATAATTTTTTTTTACATACCGATATGAAAAATGTTTAGAACTCTTCCTCCATCTCTTAGATGGCAATACGATAGTCTAAGAGAAAAGTTTTAATCAGATTAGTTTTCTAATCTTTTTTTTAATACTAAGAGGTACCGATTTGCATCAGTTGGTGAGTGAAAACATAGTAGATGCTAAGTCTTTCTCATAAGTAAAAAAACAAACAAACGGCTTTGATCTTATATATCAGGACTAGTTGGAGGATTGATTGTCTTCTTCATACATGTCTTTTTGCATTCGTTGTCAAAACAACAACAGCAACAACAACAATAAGAATAACAATAAGAAAAAAATAGTAACAATAATTAACAAAAATCTATTTCTTTTATGAGTATTTACTATAAATTTGATCAACAGAGCTCTTATTCATATGAGCCATTCCGCGTAAGCCACGACCGATCCTGCTCACTCGATGGAAAATGATTTGACTCGTTTCTGCATACGTTTGTAAGGGCAAGAGTTTGATGAATTTTGGCGAAAGCCGTTTCAAAAAATATTGTTCTGTTCCCGAGATATTCGATTTTTTCTGAGAACACCTTCCTAAAAAATGACATTTTTTACAACTTTTTCTGATATCAATATCTCTTTAAAAGTTCTTTCATTTAAGTTGAAATATTTGGTGTCAGCCTACCGCTAGTCGATGTATATTTCCCAGAAGAAACAAATTAAAATCCTGAATCGTGAAAGAGTTGACCGCAACAACAGAATTCATGAAAAATTTCTCACTTTTTGCGATTCTGTGCTTGTTTGTACCTATCATCTTGAACGAATCATATAAGAGAGCTGAAATTTAGGCTGTAATGAGATCTTGATTAGTGCATACTCTGACAGAAATGTCAGCTTCGTAGCTAAAGAGCTATCTAGAGCAAAATCAGGTCTGTAGAAGTTCTCTCTTCATGGTTTCAAACTACACACATAGTACTACAAAGTCCTGCAAAAATTAGGATGGGACCATGTATATTGCTGAGCAGAGCCTTCTCTGAAAATGAGGAAAAAACTGCATATTGTAAGCTAAATTATATCCGATTTGTTCCCGAATAAACAGTAAAGGTACGTAATAGAAAGGAACTTACTATCTACTATATATGAGCACACAATCCTCTACTCACTGAGGTAGCAAGATCCTTTGTAAGTGAGAAAAAAATATTTCGATAAAAAACCATGGAGCCGAGTACAGCTTTACTATCGAAATCCCTGTACCCCCTCCATGGTTTTTTATCGAAATATTTTTTTCTCACTTTCAAAGGATCTTGCTACCTCAGTGAGTAGAGGATTGTGTGCTCATATATAGTAGATAGTAAGTTCCTTTCTATTACGTACCTTTGTTGTTTATTCGGGAACAAATCGGATATAATTTAGCTTACAATATGCAGTTTTTTCCTCATTTTCAGATAAGGCTCTGCACAGCAATATACATTGTCCCATCCTAATTTTTGCAGTACTTTGTAGTAATATGTGTGTACTTTCAAGTCATAATGATAGAACTTCTATAGGCCTGATTTTGCTCGGGATAGCTCACTCTTAAAATCGTGATTTTGATCAAAGTTATTTTTTTGGCGAGGATCTCCTGAGCCATAGGAACTAGTTGGAGAGCTGAGTTCTTTTTATCAAAGTTAGTACTTATCAAGATCTCTCAGTGGACAAAGTTTCAGCTTTCTCATAGAAACTGTTCAATCTTTATGTACAAACACAAAATCGCAAAAAATGAAAAAAATTTCCTGTATTTCTTTGCTCCGACCAACTCATAAATGACTCATCAATTTGAGTTTGTTTCTTTTAAGAAAAACAGATAAAACTAAGATAGACTTACAGTAGAAAATTCAACCGAAACAGATATTCTCATGAATAGATATGAATGTTACAAAAAATCACAAAAAGTGTCATTTTTTAGGAAGGTGCTCTCAGAAAAAATGGAATATCCCGAGAACGGAACAATATTTTTTGAAACGGCTTTCGCCAAAATTCATTAAACTCCTGCCCTTATAAACTTGTAAAGAAACGAGTCAAATTGGTTTCCATCGATTGAGCAGCTCTTTTAAGAATCGGTCGTGGCTTAACCGGAATGACTCATATATATACTATCAAACCATTCATGTCACAGTTTGTATCAATTACATAAAAATTATCAAAAGAAAATAAATCTTCATTCATAAATAAATTAAACAAAAATACTAGCTGGAAGTATATGATAAATTGTTATAACAATGATAGCTAACCATGCCCATAGGAGTACACAAAAAACCCAATATCTATTTTGAAAAAATGATTGATTGGGGAAATTAATTGGCCCACGAAGTTTTAACTGTGCTTGACGTCGTGCATTATAAACTAACAATGCTGGTATAACATATTGTACAGCAACACCTGCATATGAACCGGTAAAACCAACAAGAAAATTAATATTTTCGGTTAATATACTAACAGTACAAGGTATCAATAGAACACATACAACAAGAACAGAACGTTGCTTTCGTTGAACATTCAAACATGATTTTAAAACTGTCTCCAGATTATTTCTAAGCGTAATACCAATTATGGGAAAACTTGAACTTAATGTAAACACAGGAAACAATGCTATGTAATATGCTAAAACTTTAGGTACATTAACAGCTGATTGATTACATCGTGTTGTCGGACGAAAATTTAATGTATAAAGATCTTCAAATTTTGCAAATGTAAAGACGGCTGTTAATGATAATAATAAATAAAATAATGTTATACATATATAATCATAGGCGAATAAATAGGAAAGTTTATTTTTTGAACGTATCGGTGATATGATACTTGGTATTGAATGATGACACATCTTAAAGGTTTGATAGAAAATTAAACAAAATAAAATAAATTATAAATGAAAATAGGATACATACAAAGCTGTATACACAAATACCAAAAAGTGGCGGAAGACTACGAAAATGGAATATAACTGGACGAATCGGATCAGGATGTTGACTACTCGATCGCTTGGCAAGATGAATAATACAAAGTATTATCATCGAGAGAAATGCTAAAAATAATAATCAATAAAAAAAATTGTCAGATCTATTCTTTCTAATAAAAAAATCATATATGAAAATTTATTGTGTCTGAGAAGATTCTAGAATAACAAAAATTTTGTATTACCTGACCATCGGCAAAGAGTTGTAACCATCTGAAGAAATTTCGTTTTTTGTGCATTACCAAAAACGAATAAACCCAAAGTCCAAAAGAATACAACCTTAACAGTTTAGCATTGAAAAACATATATTCCCAGTTTTATCTCTATTATCTTACCACAAATATTTGATAAACATGATGTCGTGTTAATTTTGAACTTTCCCAGCATAAATCATTACTTGTGATACTTGTATTACAATTAACAGGTTCATATGTACTGAAAGCATAAAAGGAAAAAAATAAAAAATAAACTATTAGTTTTAGCCAACGAACCAAATAACATCACGAATGGATTTTGGTACAGCTGATCCATAAATTGCCAAATCTCCAAAGAGATACAATGATATACAAAAGTAAAAGACCACCAAGCCCACTACAAAGGAAATTCAACACTTAAAAGGAATCAATATAGATAATAAACTTACATTTATTGAGAAACATATCGGCCATTTCACCCTAACGGATATTTAAACAAAAAATCAATTAACTAATTTATTATAAATGAAAGAATACTCTACATAGATTTCATTTTGTATGTGTCTCATTATCGAGAAACTCTAGCTGTGACAAAAACGAATAGGCATCGATACTTTGATTTTTCATGAGAGATTGTGAAAGGCAGTAAGTTTGTTCTACACCTCTCTACCGAAAAAATTCAATGTATTTTATTCTAATTGACTGAATATTAAATTTTCTCCCAGCCATGAAAAGCTAATCAATATCACACCTTCTCTCACTGACCATTTCAATTTTTTCGATAATATCAAAATCATGACGTTCTTCATTTCCCGTTGAAACATAAATATCTAAATGAAATATAAACAACAATCAATGATAATGCTCATATATAATATTTACCGTCGCTATTAATTGCTGCCGGTAACAATGGTGCGCGATCTGATTCGTCGGCAGTTTCTTCGTCGTCGTTTACTGTTGGCACAATTGTACCCAGACGCTAAATCGAAATTCTTATGTTCACATCGAATTGAAATAGTCACGATTAACATACTCTATGTACTATTTTGCTTCGCATATAATTTGCAATGGCCATTGCTTCGATCATATACGTTGCTGAGATATAACTACAAAACGTAAATTGGATTCACTGATAAAAATTGTATAGAAAAATATTTCACCTGAAAAATCCAAGGATTAATAATAGTAAAGTACTTAGAACATAGCCACCTTCATGAAAAGCTTTTGGAAGAGCTAATGCACCAGTGCCAACAATAATATTAAATATATAAATCATGCCAGTCTAAAAATAATTTTTTTTTTGTTTTTAAATGTTAAGAGAAAAACGAAATTACTCAACATACACTTTGTGAAAATGTTGCTTCACCAGACTTCGTCTGTGCAGAGCCTCTGGATGGAAGCATTTTGTTTTTTGTTCTCTAGAATTGAATAAAAAAAAGAAATTCTTTCTTGACGAACAAAAAGAAAACTTTCGTTCTAGCACCAAACATAACAAAGGAAAAAAGATAATAATTTGTACAAAAAAGCACAGAGAAACAGTTTATGATCATCGTCGAATAAAGATTACTGTTAAAAGACCTAAACATAAAAATTGCACTGATAAAAACAAACTGAAAAAATAAATTTACCAAGAATGTAACTTGCTACAATTTTTGAATTTGTTGTCATGTGTAAATAAGATGGTGAACGCATTGTTGTACTATTTTCATTGCCAGCTAGTGTTGGCAAAATAAGTATAACAGCGCATATTGCACTGAGAATCATCAAAACCACAAGAGCTATTGGATCTCCTAAAGATAAACAAAATATTTAATTTGTTTTTGTTTGATTTAAACTATTTACGTGTTTCCTGTTGCAAAATATTCGTTGCTGTTCGAATTCGACTGGGCGAATTATTACTATCATCATCAAAATTATGTTCCGATGGTTTATGGGGTAGTATAGTGCAAGCGATATCTCGTTTGCCTAGAGCATCTTGTGATTTTTGACGATCATAATATTGTATACGAATTTTTTGAACAACATTTTGGTTTGATGATATATCAAGAAGACGTACAATTCTAATAAGTAAACTAAATAATTTTTATCTTATGTTGTTGTTTTTTTGCTTTTACATATCAACAGAATGTTGTGGATGAATGTCTCCTTGCGGTTCGACAATAGAATATGTTCGTGGAGCTGTGCATAAAACTAGTAAAAACACAAGTAAGATAACGTTTTTAATCTTTGATATCAAATAAAAATATGAGAATAACCTTTGTAACGAACAGAAAACTCGTACGGGTTGTAAAGTGTTAGTACTTGAGAACGACTGGTGGAATCATCTAGGGACAGCGACAATGAATTCGTGCTTGAAAAAAGAATGATATATTTTATTTTACCGAGATAAAATAGAAGAGAATCTGATGAACAAAAGAAAGGTAATTGAGAACTTTTGTTAGGCAAACGTGTTAATAAGGACATTAACACATTTGTACTATAAAATTTAAAACAACGACAACACAACACATGGGTTTAACCGTACAAAAATGAAATACATGGGTTGAGTACTACGATATAGTATGACTCATTCAAAGCAGCTGACGACACTATATCGTATAGAATGACAAAAAAGAAAGAGACAAGTAAAATATTCTCGTAGTGTAAATCTTTTGCATGATTTAATTTAAAAACCCAATGCGGCTATTTCATTCGATAATTTTTAATATTATTATTCGTAATGTAATGAGTGATTAATTGCAAATAGGGACATCTATCAAGGCTTTATCGACGGTCTAAAACAGGGAAGCATTAGAATAGTAAAAGGAAACTAAATAACCTTTTGAGTTTAATCAAACATATATCTTTTCTGAACTAATCTTTATAATTTTCTTGAAAAATATTGATACAATATTCAATCTCAAATGTTTGCCTCGCCAAATTAAAGATTATATTTTCGATTATAGCGAGAAGTAATTTTACAGCCTCGTAAAGAAGCCTCGAAGAGGTGACAGCATTGTTTGTAAATCAAAATATTGTAGGACTTCTAGTTTAAAAGCCATGGAATGACCTTATCAATCACTTGTAATTGAGTTCAAACAAACTTCATTGAGTTAGCGTGTGACTGATAATAGAAGCGAAATTTATTTAGAATCTAATAAATGAAAGACTAAATATTTCTGTATAAGATGACATACTCATAATTAATTTATTATGTGAAAAAAAAAGACACTATTTTGACAAAATAGAATGTGTCACTTAAGACAATTTTCTCCATTCAACCATAATTATGATATCTCCTAATTGTCAAAGAGCATAACACTGTCTTAATCTATAAGTCCTAGAAAATGTTTATAACTATTTAACATTTTATTTGGTCTGATGATGAAGTAGAATAATTTTTTGCTAGATTTTTATTTTATAGCTAATCAAAAAACAAAATGTCAATAAGTGGAGTTTTTGTTTTTCAATCAAAACATCTCATCAATTACATGAAGAGTTATCTGAATTACATATTGAAATAAAAAGTATAATTCACTGTTGGTACACACACACACACAAATTAAATTCAGAGTTCTGTAAATGATTGCATGTTGTTGTTAATTTTAAACGACAAAGTAACCTGTAGCCGTTTTTCTGTAAGTACGAGTTCCAATAGTGATTGTACCACTACCTGAAAAGTTTACTACACCTTGCTCGATTGTATGAATTGAGCCGCCTGTATTGGTAGCAATATTTATCAGATTTGTCTTTAAAGCATTTTCATTCAATTGGCAAACGAAGACCTTGACTGGTTTTTTTACATTTCTCAATAAAATCATATCACGTGGTGTTGCTTGATTATCAACTACATGAATAATATTCGAACAATTTGGACATTGTTGAATACCGAATAGTAATGCTTCTATAGTCATTTTCAGGCAAATCACCACCATTACCATTCTTCATTGCTGTTTTCATAGTATTTAATGCTAGATTAAAATTGGAAGTATCAATACCATAAAGACCTCCTGTGGAACCTATGGATTTATTTGCTGTGATTTTATCATTTCCATCATTAAAGAAGACATAATACTTGATTCTATCAGTTTGCTGATTTGTTGATGTCATCCATTTGTAAACAGCAACTGGACAAGGTAACATTGAACCAGTGACATCAACGACAGCAAGAATATTGGTCCAAGTGTTTCTATTAAGTACATTTTCTACTGTACGCTCATAAGTTACGTTTGAGCCGTTAACGATGTTGTCAACGAGATCAGAAGTAGCAGTTGATGTTGTCTTGTTTTCACAACTGGCATCCAAATAGGATGATGTGCATATACAGTAGAAGCTGTCTCCTGAACGTTGACATGTTCACTAGAAAATATAAAAATTAAATATTTAATCGATATAATAAATTCATCATGTAGTATATCATCACGATCATAATTACTTACATTATTCAAACATCACATTCCATTTGAACAAGGATTTGGTGTAGTCGTAGCTGTCAATGGTCTTTCTATTGTTGTTGATGATCTTCCTGTCATTGTTGACGGTGTTTCTGTTGGTGGTGATGATCTTTCTGGCGCTGTTGAGCTTTCTGTTGATGATGGTGACTGCGATCTTTCTGTAGGCGTTGTCGAGCTTTCTACAGGTGTTGGTGGTCGTTCCGTCGTCATTATTGCTAAAAGTAGAAATCGGATAACACACTAGTATACCACATCGTGTATTGTTGACACATATTATATTCGGTGCTGAACATGTTTGATTGCAGCTTTGGACACGGAGTTAAAGTCGAACACGATATTACTGTACTAGCGCACATACTATCACCGTGTACTGTCATTAATAAGCATTCACAATCTGCATTTAATGAACATGAGAATGGTTTGACATCACATTTTAGTAATAGACCTCAATCACAATCAGCTGATGATCATGATGAAATAGAGACATCGTTTCCTAAGTATGATAATATATAAAATATTCTCTCCAATTTATTTTTCAATGTTTACCTGTACAATGATCGGTCGAGTATCTACAGCTACCAAAACAACAGTTGCAAGTTATTTAAAATAGGATAGAAACTTACAAGACGAATATCAATTTTAATCGCATATTCAAGATTTCGAATTATAATAATGTCATTTTGTATAAGACGTTGACTCTTTTTTTTATATAGTACTTGATTTCGTTTATTTGTATGATTCGTAATGTTTGATAGCATCATGAAAAAGTGTTATTCTAAGGGTTTAATGTTTCCTAACGACGAGAGCAATGATAGTCTTAATTCAAAAATTTTTTTTCTCCAGATCTAGTATAATAATGTGTTTGCATCCATAAAAATTTATCGGAAAAACAGCATTTAAAAATACTCAAAACAGAAGCTAGAAAAAATTATGCTGACGTATTTTGGCTCTAAAATAAATAGAATCTAAACGAGATCGATGACGTGAGAGAAAAATTAAACAGATCATTGTAGAATCTGATTTATGCAACGCCATCTCAGTTACTTCAGAATGAATATTCAAGAGAAAATATCAAGATATAGAAAGCCTTCTATTAATCGGCTTGTCCACGTAACGCGCTACTTTCCTGATCAGGTTTAAAAATTTTGTTTTTTCGATATAGACAGATCTAAGCCTATTTTCTGGTATAGGTTTTTACGCTGATTGTGAATCTGAACTTTTTTTCGTAAAAAGAATTGAGTTTTTCAGTTTTCAAAAATTGTATTTTCAATTTTCTAACCAAGAAATTTAAAGTAAAATGCAGAGTAATATACCATTCGATCCAGAGTTTGATTCTCTACAAAATGACCTATTCATTTTTTACTCTCATTCTTCAGGACAACTTATAAGTTCTTGTACAGTTTCTAACTTACTATACAATTATTGAGCTCGTATTTTGATGTAGCAACTTGATTCTTTTACAGAAGGATATATGTACGACAGTGATCAATATATATAAACAATAAATCTTTTTAAGCATATTAAGTGCTTCAAATTTGATCGACAAAAAAAAACGTGTCATAGAGTTACGTTTGTTTTTTGCATTTTTAATCTGAGCGAAAATAGTTTAGGGAAAAATATTTTTTACTGCTTGAAAGCCCATTCAATTCGCTACAAAACTGGTACCATAAGCATTTCATTTGAAGAAATGATTCGTCAAAAAATTGGAGCTTTATAAGCAGCCTTAGAAAAAAGGATCCTTTTTTGTCGCAGTGTTACACGATGATAAAGCCTTTCTAGAAGCGCGAGAGTTCAGTCAAACCTGGTCATTCTTTCAACATAAATAGAGTATGATAAGTTGCGTCGAATGATGTTTGAACGACCTTGTTAGCTCTTATGCCTTTGGAGATAATTCCAAAACAATTTGTCAAAATGTCACAGCGTTACGTTTGGACAAGTCGTTTAAGAAATATGCCACTTATTTGAAATTTTTATTTGAAAGAAAATATAACTGAAAAACAAAGTTAGACAACTGAAATGCTTGTTATGTGAGAAAAAATACAGATGCTATTGGCAGTAATTGAAAATATTATATAAAGATAGACCTTCACAAAGTAATAAATATTATAACGAAAAGCAAACTATCAAAATAGAATATTAACAAGGTATTTAATATACTAGAATGTTCTTTCTTGTAAGATATTTTCATATTGATATTATTGTTATTGCTTTACTATTGAGTGCAGTCGTTTATTCTTCAGCCTACGATGTTGGTGTTGATTATCATGCTACTGAAGCTGATTTTATCGATAGTGTCTTTATAACACAATATCATACTCCAAATGTACGATCAACAGTTCTGACTCAACTTCAAGGTATTACTGATAGAGGTGCAACTTTTGTTTCTTTACGAATTTGGCTTGTTGCACAACCGAATGGATCGGCCGATCCAAATTGGCAAGCTACATTTCCATTAAGTGATCAAGAAAAGACAAATCTGCATCAATACGCTAATGATGTAGCATCTATTCAGAGCGCCATTGATGGTCATCGATTGCGTTTAGATGTTTGCCTTCTATGGTTAGGTGCTGCAGATTATACAATTGGTAATTTAACTGTTGGCTTTGGATATTTTCATTTAAATGCTAGCGAATTTACATTACGTGTCGAAAAGACCGTCGATAGTGTTTTACAAGCGCTTGCAAATGTTAAACGACCGGATGGTGTTCTACTGGTTCAAACTGTTTATCTCGAAGGTGAAGTAATGATTGGCGCAAAAGCAAACCAAGATTGGTTTCTTGCTACTCATTATCCACGTTTTATAGAAGTTGTCACAAATGCCAATTTTACTCCATCGGTCTATTTTCTAGTGGATGGACTTGAAAAACATGTTCTTCAAGCTGATTATATCGATGCACAATTTCCAGCTTTGAATGGACATCGATCGATGTATTGGGTCTATCGTAGTCTGAATTTTATGAAGAATGAAAAGTTACCATTACCATCACGTATTGATTTCTCTTGTTACATCGATCGGCAAACAGCTACTTATGAAAGTTTAATCAGCCATATTATTGATGATGCATCAGCATCGTTGTCTGTTCTTGGTGCTCCTGATTTCTATGGTGTTGCTGAAACATATTATTTCGTTGATGATACACAAAGAAACGAATATGGGCAAGCTTTTGCCATCGAAGCTTTACTTAATCCACGTCTCGATCGACTTAGTTTTTGGACAACACCTGATGCTGGAGGACAAGGAGTCAATGTAGCTTATCCATTTGCTATTGAAGATTTTCTTTTACCTTCTTCGTATTGATTTTCAATCATTTTATTAATCCATCGTTAATTTATCGACATTTGAAACAATAATAAACAACTATCAGAAATATTCATTGAATAGAAAATAGAAAGCATAACAATCAGTTTAATACCGAACAGTCAAAGTTTATTTTTAAACTCTTTACAGGTAAATCTACTCACAATAAATGATAGTTTCTTACGTTTTACAGTCGGTAATAAGAATAAACTTAAGACATGTACGTTCTCACTTAGAATGAAACATTGCATGGCATAGAATTGAGAGAGTTTTTTAGATGGATCATTCAATGACTAGCCTTCCAATGCTGTATATATGATAATTCAATTACATAGAGTTTTTGGAAGAAAAGAAACTGGATTTCAACTGGTGCCATCTATCTCCTATGTCCGATTGGTTAAGCGATGATTATTATTTATGTTTATTATGTGGATATGCTGAGACCCGATGACTCTTCCATATGCTCTTGAAAGCTTATTGACTCATTCTATTTCAGTCTATCACACGTATTCAAATGAGCGACATGCAGACAACTAAACAACTTAGTGGCGATATGCTCTCTCCTGGATCTCAACATACAGAAATACCGCTTGGTGCTTCTGAAGACAATAGTGCCAGTTCTGCGAACAATAATGATTTGTAGTCATAGTACCATTGTTTATTCTGTTAACTTATCTTTGTTTTTCGAAATCAATAGATCACCTTGGAATTTGTCGAATATTCAAAAACTAAATGTTGGCGAATTATACAGCGAACAAACTAAAAGTTTACGTCCTTGGACAGAATTTTTTCATACCAATCAGTTTAAAAAACCTGCTAGCATTAAAGCTGGTATGTCAATTTTTAAAAATATAGACAGAAAATCATATTTTCGAGTTTAGCTGGTCGTCGACTTCTTTTAAATGTTGAACATTTTCGAACAAATTACATAATAGTTGCTGTTATTTTATCAATCTATTGCGTGTAAGATAATTTTTATTAGAACATAAAACGGAGATTTATTTCATTTTAATTAGAATTACATCACCAGCTTTACTATTTGTTTTACTAGCAATGGGTGCTGGCTGTTATTTAGTTACTTTAAAAAATCGTGACAGCCAATTATCCATTATGGGTAAGTCATTTGACAGATCAAAACGAATTATTTTCTAATTAACTTACTTTTTTCTCATTTCAAGGTCATCAGATTCCAACAAGTCAACAGTATATAGCGGTAATGTGTCTTTGTGTTCCATTGCTTCTCATGGTCGGCGCAGGTTCAGCAATATTTTGGATTCTTGGTAATTCAAATAAATTAAAATTTTTAATTTACACATTTGTTCTTATTTTCAGGCGCTTCAGTATTTGTTATATTACTTCATGCACTCTTTCATCAAACACCAAATCAAGAAGCCTTTGGCGTACAAATGGAGGAAGCTTAAACGAATAAGAACTTCTGATTCCCATTTTTCTCTCACTCTCTCTCTTATTACAATGTGATATTTTATCGGGAATTTTCGATATAATTTTAAATGCACTAAATATGATGATATTTTCCAAAGCACTCTTAACAAAGACTATGTCAATTTTTTCTTCTTCGCTTGACAATACTAATAAAGAATATATATATACGTATATGAATTGTTTTAGATGGCGCCATCATCAGAATACATTATTGAATTTAAAATAGATGTTTTTAAGACATTAAAACTTGCCGGTATAACAACAGGTGTATTAACAGCGATAGGCCTTGGCGCTTATTATATTCATCGGACTTTGCAAAGCTCCAAACGTGTTGTTCTTCACGATGAAGTACGAAATATTCTTCGCCCATTTCAATTATCTGAAGAGCAAATTCGCCGTGTTATGGCAAATTTAAATAGTGAAATGACAAATGGTTTAAAATCTGACGGAGCAGCAAATGAATTAGCTATGTTTCCAACTTATGTACATCATGGACCGAGTGGACAAGAATCTGGAGAATATTTAGTTGTTGATTTAGGTGGTTCAAATTTTCGAGTCTCTCATGTTGTTATTGAAGCAAGAAATCGAATGCATTTAAATAATAAAATATTTCTTATTCCGCATTCATTATTATTAGGTGAAGGAGAAAAATTATTTGATTATATTGCTGAATGTTTACAAAGATTTATTGATGATAATAAATTATCTTTACTTAAATCACCTGATTATAAATTCGATTTAGGTAACAACTTTATTTTGATTTTTATAATACTAAATTTACATTTTGAGAATTCTCATTTATTTGTATGTGTGCGATGATGATTGCATGTAAAACTAAAACTAAGACATAAAAACATTCACTTTTGTTAATGTATTGCTTGAATTAGTGTAAGCCATGAAAACACATCAGGAAATCGTAAATTTCGAGTGAATGGGATCGTTTAGAATGTATGCTAGCAGTACTTTCAATGCAGGAGATAATATTTTGATAATAATGATATGGGGGTCTATCGAAAACAAACAGGTTTAGTAGCGAATTTTTAGTTCTGTCATATATTGAGTGAAAGTTTAAATTTCACATAGCCATCCTTATACAGTTTATGCTCAATTATCTATTGGACCGTACATAAAATTTAATTAAAATCTTTGAAAAAACTGATTATGATTATTTTTGTCTCCTTTTAGCTTTTACATTCAGTTTTCCTTGTCATCAAACAAGTTTACGAGAAGCTACATTAGTGTCATGGACAAAAGGATTTAGTTGTACCAGTGTTGTTGGCAATGATGTTGTCCTTATGTTACAAGCAGCTATTAATCGACGAAAAGTAAGGGCAATTAGATAAACAATCAATAATGCTATTATCCGTGTTTCGTCTAGGGTCTCAACATAGAAGTTGTTGCTTTAGTCAACGATACGGTTGGTACATTAATGGCATGTAGTTCAACTTATCGTGATTGCAGAGCAGGTGTTATTCTTGGCACAGGTAAATAGATTATTAAAATTAAAAACTTTTTCAGGCATCATATTTCTTTTAGGAACAAATGCCTGTTATTTTGAACATCTTGATAATGTACCTAAATGGATAAGTCCACGAGATACTGCAACAAAAAATGTTATTATTAGTACAGAATGGGGCGCACTTGGAAAGGTTTGTAGTCGATTTAAGTTAATATAAATATATGTATTGATTGTTTTATTTATTTATTTAGAATGGTTCTCTTGATTTTATTCGAACAGATATTGATCGTGAGCTTGATGAATCGAGTTTAACACCGCAACAACAAATTTTTGAAAAAATGATTTCTGGTAAAAACCGAAACATTGTGAAAAAAAGAAAATGTTTTAAGAAATATTAAGTTTAGCTCTTTATCTCGGCGAAATTGTTCGTTTAATCATTGTGGATTTGGTTCAACGTTCAATTCTGTTTCCCGGTCGCATGCAAAAATCACCAAGCATTCGACCTGATTATAATATTTTTCTTATTTTAAGAGGTAAAAATAGAACGAATAGTAAACTAAAAAAACAACTATCAAATAATGCTTTTTTCTTGGCTCATAGGAAGCTTCTACGCGAAACATGTTGCAGACATTGAAAGTGACACAAGTAAAAAATAAATTTCATGATTTATAAATATATAAATATAATTTCTATTCTAGCTGAAGACTTATCAATTACTGCTAATATTCTAACTTCAATTGGTATTCATGAACCATCGTACGATGATTGTTATATTATTCGAGAAGTATGCAAAACAGTATCACTTCGAGCAGCTAAATTAGCAGCCGCAGGTAAAAGAAAGCACTCATCGTATTATTATTTTTTCATGTTCACAAGAATAGTTGATTCTCGAAATCTTCATATTCGGTTAGTCGATGATACTGAAAAATAATATTTTCTAGCTATTGCGGTTCTTATCAATCGGCTCAATATGCCTTCCGTAACAGTGGCTGTTGACGGCACACTTTTCCGTCATCATCAAAAATTCAAGAAAAATCTTATTCGAACAATTGATCGTCTTGTACCAAGAACAGTAAGCTTTAAACGAAAACAAAACAACTTATTGTATACTCTACTTAATCTTTATTTTCCAGCATCGTTTGGTTCTTTCGGAAGATGGTTCATCCAAAGGTTCAGCTTTAGTAGCTGCTGTCGATCGACGTTTAAAAACAGCATCAACTACATTAGAAAAAACCTTTCCATCATAATTATCATAAAGATTTATAACCAATATTGCCGATCCATATTTCCCGCACGATTCTTTGTTTTTATATGCTAAAATATATTCATTTTTTCGTTGTCTATTGTCTTTTTTGCCTAGTCATTTTTAGAATATAAATTTTCTTTGTTAAATACCTCCTATCCTAGTCTTGCATCCGGTTGGATATTTTTTTCTCCTCTTATAGATCTTATTTATAGGTTTGATTTTTACCTTAATTCCTTCCTAAATCTTTATTTTTATGTTTACGCTTTTCTTTTAATTTAATCAATGAACAACAATTTTTTTTCTTCTTTAGATTTATTTTCATATGAATATATGGATGGCGTTTATTTGCCTAATGGTCGTCAACTTGCATTAATTGATCGTGAGTGGATTCTTGACGAATTACCTCATTTAGGCAATCCTGACGATAATTCTGACGCCAATTATTTACTTGCATCGGCAGCAGCCGCTAATTGTAGTACTCGCATAGCAACAGGTAGTTCACTGGGCCGAACGACATCAACGATTGGAACCGGTAGTGGTTCATCACACGGAACAACTCATACCGTTAGTGCAACTAACAGAACTATTGATAGTACAGGAGCTGTTGGTAGTACAGGAGTAAATCATCACGCAACAGAAATTAACCACAACAATAGCGTATCGTATAATCCAGACGAATTTGAAAGTGATTTGACATTGCTGTCGGAAATTGTTGACGAAACACAAAATAAGTGGTCTGATTTTGGTCTTAATCAATTGCTTACATCCTATGCGCGTTCCAATCAACCAACATTCAAATAAACTTATCATTTTTATTTCTTCATTATTGTATTAAAGTAAACTCACTTAATTAAATTGATTTTGTTGAAAAACCGATTATGTTTCCTTTGCAACGTTTAATATTTCGTATGAAACGTTATTTTCTTCGATTTAGTATTGCATGTCATAAGCGACATAAATTTAATCGTTTATTTCGACTTTGTCTTATTCTTATTGTTGGCCTTCTGATTTTAAATATAGTTAATGGTGTACTTTTTTCAACAATATTATTTCTTCAAGAAAGTTCGGATGAGCCCGATTACGATCTTGACACACGTCCATATTATAAAACAATCGAAATGGAAAAACGTTTTGATATATCAGGAAATTATTTAATTGTACAAAATTTTATGCGATATCAAAGTAATCTAACAAAAAATGCTCACTTACTGGCACTTAATTTACATACCAATATTGAAAATCTTCATCTTTTACTAAATCATACTAAAGTTTGGGATGGACCAATATCATTAAGTCTATATGTCAAAGGTATACGAGCTAGTGATGATATTGATTATGCATCGATATGGCTCCGATGCAATCGCAGATTATTCAAGGTACTAAATATTCATCTTGTAATGTCAGCAACAGCATATGAACGTAAGTTACTTTATATATTTTCGCTTCCTATAGAAAAGTAGCCAACAGATCATCACCCTTTCTGTTGCTACAATGGGAAATTCTTAAAATTGAACATTTTCACTTTAAAAATTTCCTTGAGATTTTTTTAATAGCATCAAAATGAAAACCCTCAATACGTAATTTTTATTTTATTTAGGTTCAATATCGAATCAACATCATTCTCATAGTATTAAATATGCCGTCCGTTGTCAACAACTAACCTATATTAATCATACTGAAGAAACTGATTCAACTCCATATCCATCAAATCTTCTTCGTAATATAGCTCGTTTGGGCACAACACCATCCACTGTTCAATATATTCTAACACTTGATATCAATATATTTCCTGTTTCGGACTTATTTCATCATCTTGTTTCATTCTATACTCAAATAAAACTGATCGAAGAATTTAATCGCACACTTTATGTTATTCCAGCGTTTGAAATTCATATCGATACCGTAAAACGTGGAACGCCATTACCACAAAACAAGCGTGAATTAATTTTACTATGGAACGATAATCAATTACAGCCATTACAAGCCGATGTTTGTCCTACATGCCAATTTCTAACAAATTATCAAGCATGGAAACAAGAAGCGAGTGAAGATAAAATAGTTCCACTCTTTCGACCTCATTATTCACAACCGTGGCAACCCTATTATATCGGACCCAAAGATGTGCCAACGTTTGATGCACGTTTCAAATCTCATGCGCATGCTAGAATAAGTCAAGTAAGAATCATATTGAATTTAGTATGTGTATTTACTTATTTTTATTTATTCTAGTGTTGTGAAAGTTTTATGGCTGGTTATGATTATGTTGTATTAAATAATGTTTATCTATATCGATTAGGATTTCTTGATAAATCTCAATTACCAGCAACAGAATTCATGGACGATGATACATCAGTTTTACTTTTCGATCAATTTCTTGAAGATCTAGCAAAACATTATTTAAATACAACGAGAAAATGTTGATAAAATTGTTTTTGTTCTGTTATTTTCCTTTTTTTTTTAAATACAATTAAAAATCGATTTTCAAAATAAAATATTATTATCAATTGTAGATATGGAAAGAGAGGAAATAATTAATTCGATAGATACACATTTAATTAGTGCACCTCCATCTCGAACAATTGAAAATCGTTTAAAGCATTTTTTGGGTTTTCCAAAATCTATAAATAGTGAATATATTAATGATGATGAACAATGTTCTTGGTGTATGTTGAAATATATATGTAGAGTATATATAGAAAACAATAAGGGTTTTTTTCTATTATAGCTTCGAATACACTTCTATGTGCAACTGTCTTTCTTGAAGATGCAGTTAATTATCAATGTATAACGCATAAAATAACAGAAAAATATTTATTAATCCACCGATGGTGTTCAAGTCCGATGATAAAAAAGTAATAGATACGATGATTGATAATTAAAGAAAGATATTTTGTTATAGAATCCATCAGATAATGTTAATAATTAATCTTTGCTTGGCATTTTTTGAACGACCATCTTCGTTTAGCGAAACATCAGATGTTCGTGATAAACCTGATCGAATTAATTTTCCATTTTTTATTTTAATGGTTGTTGAAGGTGTAACACTTGTTTGGTTTAGCATTTATATTTTTACGAAAGTAAGAAATTAAAATTTTATATTTTCTGATTCTCCTGATTGAAATTAGATTGCGTGTGTTGGTATAAAACAGATTCAACGGCGATTTTGGATAATTATTTTTTTAATTGTTGTCATCTATTCATTATGTGAATGGTTTGTAATGTTAGTCTTTCTTAATCAACTATATCACGGTGTACGTATGCGCTAATTAAAATAATTTTTATTATCTTTGATTGGTCACAAATATTTTTAGATTCGTCTACGCCGTATTTTTCGTCCTGTATTTATGATTGAATCATCGCCATTGATGAAAAAAGCATTTCAAGCTTTAAGTGCAAATGCTTTAACTATTATTGCGTATGTAAATTAGGAAAAACAATTCTTCATGATAGTATAGTTTTACTTTCTGTATAGTTCTATTTCTTTGGCGCTTATTCATATTCTTTTCTTTGCTGCTATGGCTATGTTTCTATTTCCACGATCCGATGTATATGATCATAATAAAAAAGTAATTTTACATAAAATGATTTCTATTTTGCTTAGAATCGACCAGATAGTCAAGGCAGTACTTATTTTTCTACTTTGCATGATGCAGTTCTTCACTTACTTGTGCTTCATTCAACAGCGAATAATCCTGATGTAATGATGCCTGGTAAAAAAAAAAAAGAATTCATCTTTATTGAACAGCGAAAATTTTCAATTGGTTTCTATTTATAGCTTATTCGGATTATCGTTTGAATGCATTGTTCTTCATAATTTTCGTTATTATTGGTAAAATGTAGGCACATTGGTGATAGCAAATGGAAGTTGTTTTGTTTGTTGTTTATTTTATTCAGGAATTTATTGGATACAAAATATCGTAACAGCAGTAGTTTACCGTGCCTTTCGAGGTTATTTTTTAAGTTCAATTGTTAACTCTCAATTGCGACGACGAATAGCTGTTCGAGCTTCGTTCGAAATATTGAAACAACGTACGACACATGGAGGTTTGATTGAAACAAGGTAGCTATAATCAATAGGAAACTCGTGTGGTGTTTTTTTTGAGGAAGAGAGAGTGATTGAATTGAATTCTTTTTTAGAGATACTGTACCAATATCAGTTGTTCAAACTGTATTAAATTGTGCATCGATGAATAAATGGCATACCAAATGGATTAGTGAAGTAAGACAATATAGAAATGAATTCAATCTGACGCGTTTTCTATTTAGCGATTATCTGAATTAATGCTTGAGAATGAGACAATTAATCTTGATCAATATTCTAATACAATGAAATTATTAGATTTAAATCCTAAATTATCACCAGTAAGAAAGCGAAACAGAGTAAAAGAATTAATTGGAAAACTTAATTTTTATTTGAGGAACTTCACATTCAAACATTAGGTGGCAATATGCTCGATCGTTGTAAAGCTATTTGTCGTTCGAAATACTTTGATTTAATTGGTACAATATTTGCTATATTAAGTGTTCTTTTTGTTACAGTAAAAATTCTATTATTTTTCTTAGGATATGTTTAAACTAGTTTCTTATTTTCAATAGATTGAAGTTAGTAATCGTCCTGTAAATACGGATTACATGGATTTAGTTGCATTTACATTACCGATGGCAATAGCTAATTGTTGCTTTTTATTTTATTTCGCTCTCGAAATAATTCTTAAAGCATGGGCATTTGGGCCACTTAATTTTTTTCGTTCATCAACTATGTGTATATTAGAAGCGACCGTCGCATTTACATGTTTCGTAAGCGAAAACATGAATGAATCAATGAATGATTTATTTATAATTTATTTCTTTGAAATAGATATTACAAGTTATATTTTTGGTAATACATGGCACACCGATTGTTTCAATGATGTAAGAACAAAAAACATACGATTAGATTTTTGTAATTACGTTTTTAATTTATTTGATAGTTATCTTGAAATGGTAAAGAAACAAAAACCGATTTTCTCACTTTGGGCTGCAATAAAAGTGTGCAATATGCTATTCATCTATCGATTAGTTCGTTTCTTACCGGCATCAAAAAATATTCGAATTATTGTTGGAACAATTTTTGATGAATTTCGAAATGGTGGAGCTTTCTTTGGCCTTCTATTCGTAGGTTTTTCTTAGTTCTAATAATAATAATATGCAACGCAAGAGTAATGGTACAAAAATTTCTTTCTATGTCTCTTCAATCAACTGTAACTGCAGAGAGTAACATTTGAAGAAAAGATCTACACTCGCTTTAAAAGAAATAATCACAATGATAAAGGCAAAGACTATACGTTCAAATGCATTACATGAACCGATATTACAATCGTATTGCTCGGTGTGTTGTGAAAGGAAAAAAACAATCGTAATAAGCAATAACTTTCTGTCGGTGACAAGTGTGTTTGTTCAACCGAAGTAGCGAATTGCTTTCACTGTTCGAATAGTAAATGATTTCTATTTGTTACATATAGCTACATAAGTAGATTTACACGAGAATAGAGAACGATACACATGCAGAAAATTTTCTACGACCTTGTCATTTAAAAGAAAAAGAATGTTGAAAAGTTAATATCAGAAGCCACAGTCCACGAATAGTTCCTTTTATTCCTGCCTTGTTTCATTGTCGAATAATTGACAAGCATTAATAATATAAGATTTCAAAGGCAAGGAAAATTTTTTCTTTGAATATCTTTTAATTGAAGAGAAATAAATTTTGAATTTTTGTACCTTAGCTTTTATATTAATAGAGAGATAATATTTTAGAGTTTTTATTATGCATATTCAATTCTTGGAATGGAATTATTCGGCGGTGTCATGGATGATTTTTACATACGTTATAATAAATCCAATATAACGTGAATACGTGATTAATTTTCATTTTTACTTGATCAATTATATATTTGTAGAATTTGTGGTACTTATGAACAGCTTGAATATTGGCCAAATGGATTCGATGATTTCTATGTAAGTTGAAACACATCAAAATATAAACTTCTCTACCTTTAGTTTATAGTCATCGATAATAACGTTGTATAATGTAATGGTTGTAAATCAATGGGATATTTTCGTTGACGGATTTCGCAATGCAACAAACTCCTAGTAAAGACTTTCATCTCCCAGTGCTGTGCTTTTTATTTTTTTCTCAATAGTTGGAGCGAATTATATTTTATATTTTGGTATTTATTTGTAACAAATATTGGACTCAATGTTTGTCTTGCATTGAGTGGCGATGTAAGTGTCTCATTGCTTTTTATTTTTATAATTATTATTTTATTTTCATTAAGATTCATGATGCTAAAAAACAACGAGCTGATCAAAACGAAGAATTAATCGTATCGAATATGTATGACATTTATCGGTATGTACTCCGTAAGAAGAAAAAAATCGAGATTTAAAATTAACGAAATTCTATTTAATTAGATCTCAAATAAAAGAACCATCTTCAGAAGAAATTACAGACCAATTAAACAAACATCCATATATCAATTTTTGTCAGCGTTCTGCTGAAGGCATTAATCTATCTTAAATAACTTTTTTTCCGTACCCGAAGATGTGGTGATGAAATGACGAAAATATGTGTACTCTTTCATTACAAGAATATTTTCTCTAGTAGAAATCGTCCTTCGTATAGTCGACAGAGGTCACAGAATGCGAAAAAAAATCATGTACCCAATCTCCACGCAAAACAACATGTATCTACTATATATACGCGCTTCTTTACGCATTTTAGAAAAATTTTCTTATGTCTTCCCTTCATCGCCAGTATTTGAATAGGTACACCACATTTATGTTTTATGTAGCTTATTTTTGTATGATTTTCTATGTATGAATATGAAAACCATCGATATGAAATTTCTTTGTCTTCTAGATGGCTTATTACTTAACTCGTTCGTTGTTATCATTACGCGCTCTTAATCCATTAGGAGGATCAATACGTGCATTTTCTAATATGTACACGGCTACTTGTACAGCAACAGGCGGTCGTGATGGTCAAGTTGTATGTGATGATGATCGATCACACTTAGATGTAAAATTAACAAAACCAAAACAAATGGGTGGCTCAGGAGTTGCGGGAACAAATCCCGAAGAACTATTTGCTGCTGGTTACAGTGCTTGTTTTCTAGCTGCAATGGGCTTAGCAGCACAAAAACTTAAAACACCATTACCAAAATCATCGAGCGTTAGCGCAGCTGTTACTATTGGCAAACATGATAATGGTAATTTTGGTTTCAAAGTCGATCTAACAGTGAAAATCCCAAACGCAAAACAAGAAGATGCTGATGCAATTACAAAAGCTGCGCATTATATATGTCCTTATTCTCGTAAGTTGTTTTACCTTAACTATAGAAATTCATCTAATGTTTGATAATTCTAGATGCTACACGTAATAATGTTGAGGTTAATATTAAAACTACAATATAAAATGAACTCCAAAAAGCCGAATTCACTTTTCATTGTTAGATTTTATTTTTACTTTTCAGTCTCCGTTTTTTATTATTTAAATAAACATATATGTATTTTCAGTGAACTATCACAGTTAACGTTTTAATGCTGAATAGTTTTTGCAATCCAATCTGCATAATAAGATATTTTCGTATATACACCAAGGCCAGCACAACTAAAACCCCATGATATTAAACCAACTAAATGCCAACTACCATTTCGTAATAAAATCATGGGACCTCCTGAATCACCCTACGAATACAAACAAAGAAAATTCGATTTCTCAAATGAAACTTTTCATTAATAAAACTAACTTGACATGCATCACATGTTGAATTTTTACATAGGCCAGCACAGAGAGTTGTGACGACATTAATGTCTTTTAATCCACATTGATCAGTTGATTGAATAGGTACTTCGACTTCACGTAAATATCGAAAATTACCTGTACCATGAGTTTCTCCCCATCCTGTAACAATTGTTCGATCGTTAATATGAACAAAATCTTTTATGGATGGTAAACATATTGCTCGAACATACGGACTGAATACAAGGGGTTTGGACAATTCAAGTAATGCGATATCATGCACCCATCGCGTTGATTTTCCATTGTACGCAGGATACTATATGTACATAGAACAAAAAAGAACTAAATGCAGTTTTATGAATCTATCCACTGAATTATATACAACAACAATTTGCTTGATCGTTCTTGTCACTCGTGAATGTTCAACACGATATCGATCATGTATACCAAATTCAGTCATTAAATTTTGTGGATTCGATCTACAATAATTTACGAGTTTCGTTTTCTCTTAGACAAAACATAATAATACCCATTAACACAATGTGCTGCAGTTACGATCCATTTGGCATTGAGAACGGTTGCTAAATATGAAAAAGAATCAGCTGCCAAAAACAAAAGAAGGAAAATTTATTTATCAAGGTTTAACCTCCACAAAATTTGCCACGATCATTAAGAAGCACTTGCCATGGATGACTATGTGGTACAACTTGACGACCACCAACAATGCGACTAGAAACTACACGTGCATATCTATGGCCGTCTGTCGATGTTATACCACAAGCTATGATTGAATTTAGCATAAATTATAAAAATTTCATGAGTTTTATTTACCAGCATAGTTTTCCGTAGACAAGATAGATGGATTAACTAAATGTGATGGTGTACTCATTGGTTCTAGAAATAGAGCATCGTTCGCAATGTAAAGAACAAAAACAAAACTCACGTTCTACTTGAATCAGTCGATAGCTCATCAAAAATTTTACCTCAAGACTCGGATCAGTAAGACGAACTTCGACCATTAATGTTTTCCCTACTCCAGCTATACGCATTTTATGACGGTCACCACATATTTCAATTTTTTCATTTTCTAATCCTGGTGTCCATAAATTAACAGAACCACGACGACAGCCCGTTGCTATAAATTCTTCAACAGGCACGGGAATAAACACATAATCAAATTCGACAACGATACGCTATAGAAAATTAAAGAACATTACATCAATATAAAAGAAGAAATAGAATTTGATAACCTGTTGAGGTGAACCAACTACTAACCACTGGCAATGAATAACTGATTCCGTATTCACCGTTGTTGCTGTTTTATTAAAAACAAGCACACCGGTATCATTCATAAAACTGCGTAACAACGGACAATTAGTTAGTACCACAGTTGGTATAGAATTCATTAAAAGAATTAAAATCCAAAGAAATTTTTTGCCTGTATTTTCGAAGATAGAAGCATTGAAATTTTTTACATCGATCATCATTCTTTTGTTTCTTTGTTAATAATCGAGATCTATTCGTGTTATTTTTGTTCTTATTATCATTTTTAGCTTTCAACTAACAATGAGAATAATCAATACGTTTTTTTTCTCTCTTCCTCTTCAATGCAAAAAGGTATCTTTATTTTAACCTTCAAAATATAACGAAGAATAAATGTGATCGACGTACACATAAAAGAAGGTCTCATCATTGTTTGAAGTACGCTGATAGAATTTCTTATTTTGAAAACCTTGATTCAAGTAAATAAGATTTTTCTTTTTGTTTGTTTATGTTATTAAATCATTCGTTTTGACGCGACATTTAAACAAATGAAAAACATTTTATGTTGTTGAGCTACTCTTCTTGTTTTACAAACTAAGTGAAAATTTAACAAAAGAAACATTTTTCTTTTATTGTCATAATAATTGTTAGAAGTTTTTCTTTTCCCTGACACGTTTGCGTGACTTCATTTCGACAGTTAATTTTATCCGGCTTCTTTCTCTTGTTCTCTGTATTTAGTTGAGTATACACGCGTAATAAATTGAGAATAAAAGTATTTATGCAAATGATCACATTATAGAAAAGAGGTCAGTTGTATTATTTATTACCATCCTTGAATTATGTATGTTTCATCGTCTCGAATATATTCATTTACTGAGACTTTATCAGTATAAAATAGAACGAAAAAACAACAACGATGTCACGACCATGTATACACACACAAAATATGAGAAACAACAGAATTTTTTTTCTATTTTATCAAATGTCAAGTTCTGAGATAAGCGCTGAATAGTGGCACGTTTTATGCGGGAGGATGAATGATGAAAATCAGAGGAGGTGTGAGTAATAATAATAATAATAATATTGTTAACATAGAATTCCATGGAATCTATGTATCAGCATGCAATAGCTTCAAAATGCCGATATATATATATATATATGCATAGAATATGAGTTTTATATAACTATTTTTTTTCTCTCCCTCTCTCTTGCTTATTCATATGCTTGCTCTTACATTCTGGATACATTATGATTATGAACATGTGTGTGTGTCGATAAACTCAGTAGTAAGTAGATGTGCATGTGCTCAATTGGTTTGCCTGTAGGCTCCTTTTTTTGTTCTTTCCTTTGGCTTTTTCGTCAGTTGTACAGGAGTAACAAGAACGTATATAAGACAATTGTCCAGTACCATTGGCCGGTCATTGACTCACGCTGGCGTCTTTCTTTTTCTCTTTGCTGTCGATGATAAAAAAAAAAGAAAAAAAGAAACTAATCTATATGCGTGCTATTGCAATCTCTTTACTTCTTGCGTAGTAATCGTGGTAATGTATGGGAGAAAAAGAGAGCAACATAGAGAGAGAGAGAGAGAAAACGAACGGAAGGACGACGACCAAAACAAGCGATAGTGGTGGTATGTACAGAGTAAGTTACTTGCAGGCTACCTCCTCTTTTATCGACACAACAATGATTATGAGCTGATCGCTAAGGTTCAGTCTTTCTTTCCGTTCTTGTTCTTGTTCTTCTTTTTCTTTTTCTTTTTCTGCTTGTTGAGAGAACGATGATAGATGGTGATGATGATGATGATTCCAAGTCAAACACAATTTGACTCTTCCCTTTCCCGTTGCCTTTTATCGTGTATCTATCGAGACTAAGCGCATTTATAAAAGCATTGAACGAATTATTCGTAAGCTGATTGAGTTTCTTATTTCTATTATAAGTTGTTTTTTTTTCTTCTCTGGCTTTGGATACATGCATATATAAATATATACATACAAATGATTATATAATCGAAAGAAGAAAATCTCATTATTAGAGAGTTAGAAATATTTTAAGAATATAAACAAAATTCTTTATCATAAAAGAAGAAAGGTATGCAAGTTATCAACGTATTTGTTATATTTTTTTGTATAAATAAAATCTTTGATAACACATATACATATATATATATATATATATATATATATATATTTGTGAAATGTATGTATGCTGTCTTTTTTAAATATCTTCTGCACTCTAGTGATGTCGCTGTGATTCCAATGGACCATTGGCTAATTTAGTTTATTTATTTTTCTAAAAAAAAGGAGAAAAACGTTCTTTATATATTCTTTCTAGATGCATAATAAATAAATTAAATATTATTGTTATTATTATTATTTTTTCTTCGTCGGTTATTCATTGAAAAATTAAGATAACAAATAATGTCAAGTTTTCTTCCATCATCATCATCGTCGTCACCGCACACTAATACTAATAGTGGTCTAAGCACATTGCAACGTTCAACAGTAAACAATGCTGCAGCTGATGCACTACGAAAAAAAATGCAACAACTACGTGATGAACTTGAACAGGTCAAAGATGATTTGGAACGTTCACGTAAAGATTTAGATAAAGAACGACGCGGTCGTGAAACTGTAAGCTGAAATATTCTACGTTTTAAAAATAGGAGATTTCTTTTTTTGATAAAAATCTAAATATTTTAGGCTGATGCTGAAGTTAGTCAATTAACAAGAAAACTTCATACATTTGAAGAACAACTTGAACGTACAGAACAACGTTTAGCACAAACAACAAACAAACTTGACGAAGCATCACATTCAGCTGATGAACGAGAACGGTTTGTCTACAAAAAATTAAATATTCAATTAGAAAATTTTCTTTTCTTACATTTAGATCAAGAAAAATGCTTGAAAATCAATTAAATCTTGGTAGTGATCGTACAGAACTACTTGAAGTACAATTAAAAGAAGCTCGTACACTAGCTGCAGAATCCGATAAAAAATACGATGAAGTTTGTTGTTTGATTTCGATTGATTTGTTTTATACATTGATACTGTTTAGGTAGCAAGAAAATTAATAATTCATGAAAATGAACTTGAAAAAGTTGAAGAACGTGCTAAACGATCTGAAGCGTAATTAACATTTCTGTTCGTTCTATATATTGAAGATTTCTATTTTTTAGGAAATGTGTTGATTTAGAACAAGAAATGAAAAACCTTCATCATCAATTAAAATCCTACTTGGCTCGTATTGACGAGGTAATTGACTGTAATTTTAATCTAAAACTAATTTCAGTTCTTCGCTTTCCAAAGGCTCAAAATAAAGAACAAACATATGAAGATCAATTTCATCGTCTTTCGCAACAATTAACAGATGTAAGTCAATAGATTTTTAGTGTTTAAGACGATCGTTTTTATGCTAAATGGTATAAATCAAAAATTAGGCTGAACGACGATTAGATCTTGTTTTTAATCAACGATATGACCTACAAAAATTAGTAGAATTTATTGCAGGTAGTTTATATGAGATATGATATTTGTCTATCCCAGTATGATTTATTTCTTCATTCTTTTTTGTGTATACATGTTTGTTATTTCCTACCTGCATGATTTTGATTGCTGTGTTTGCATGTCTAGGCTGAAACGCGCGCCGAATATTCTACCAAACAAGTACAACGACTACAGCGTGAAGTGGATACACTTGAAGGTTTGTAATCAGAAAAACTACAACAAAGAAGAAAGATGACATTTCATCGCTTATTTTATATTTATTTAATAGAATTGTTATTTTTAAAGCTTTGAATGTTGACTTGCTTTTTTTGCATATAATTTATTTTTCAACGTATAGACTTGAAGAGATTTATGCATGGTTTTATGAGTTAAATGATATCAATCATATGTACATAGAACAATGAGAATTCGTAAACAAGGAAATGGCCCATGAGACGGAGAAACACGGACAAAAAGAATTAACTTATGCACACGAGCATTCGTTAGGGGACATTTTGAAAATTATCAAGTTCATTTGGGAATTTAAACAATATAGGAAAATAAGCTTTTTCTCTGTAAGACTTCTATAATTTGTTAATTAACACAAGCTATCAAATTATTAAAATAATTACTTTTTTTTTGAGTGAAAATTATTTCTCTTATTTCGTAATTGAGGAAGATTGTTATTTGATATGGCTTCTTTTTTGTTACACAAATGAATTTCTGAATAGCAACCAACACAAAAAAATGAATCGGGCTTGTTCTTTATTCAGCTACGAGGGAACATTCTAGTGGACGATACTACATCTCCTAAAGACTAGAACAAGACGGATCTTTTTTTCTTTTCTTTTGTTTGGTTCTGGCGTCGACGGAAATGAGACCGGAACCATTATAGTAATATCTTTAAGAGCACAGAAATTATGAAAATATGGCATTCGACGTAAGATGAACATGATGATAGATAGTATCGATCTGTGACCAGTCTTGGGTAACAAATTCTCTATGATATTTGTTTTTCCAAGTAACATATGATTTTCTAGAATCAATAGAACAAATAGATGTACATGATTGATAATCGAGAAGATGCTTTTCGTAATCTTTTATTAAAAAAAAAATAATATTTCATTTGTATTTGCAGAAGAATTACAAACTGAACGTGATCGCTGCAAAACTCTTCAAAATGAAATGGAACGTTGTTTCTCCGATTTACAACTACTTTAAAACAGATCTCAGGATGAACATTACATTGTATCTTTTATTTGTTCATTATCTGTCGTAAATTTATTGGCTACGAAACATTTTTTTTTTCTTATATTATTATTAGCACACGATCCCAGTTTGTCTAATTGTCAATATATCATCATTTTTATTTGTGTGTGTGTGTGTGTGTGTGTTTCATTTCGTTTTATTTCTTTCTCAGTCTCTTTTGTTCAAAATAAAGTAATCATATTCATGCATTGTACTTGTCTATTCTTCGATAATTTCTCTGTAGTCATCTTAGTTTAATTGTTAAAGATCAAAACGTTCGAATGAGAAATTTTTATTACTATTATCATCACCATCATCATAGTCGTCTTTTTCTTTTGTTTCTTCTATTTTATCTTGTATTCGTAACAGTAAAAAAAACTAAAACAGAAGATTTTCATCATGGGATAAAAAAAAACACTTTTTTATTTAAAAAGTCTGTAATAATATATCTATTCATTCTTCAGATGTTCATGCAATCGTGGGATGAATTTGCTAAGCAAGCTGAACGATTATATCTCAATGATCCAATAAACTGTCGTCTTTGCTTGAAGTATCGAAATGAGATGCTTATATTACGTTTAACTGATAATCATACATGTCTTCAATATAAAACCATATATGCTCAAGATGTGAAAAGGGCCGAAAAATTCATGTCAAGTCTTTTACGTCATATGGCATCGAAAGAAGCATAAAAAACAAATAATGTTGTTGTTATTTCTTTATTGTTAACCATGAAAATAAAGGGATCTGAAGTAACCAAAAGAAAATTGAAAAAAATGTGATATAAGAATTAAAAAATTGAACAAAATATCATAAAACTTCACTTAAATTTTTTCAAGTATTCATCGAGACATCAAAGACTACAAAAACTATTTTTTACGATGTGTGCTGTTATCAATTCGCACCTATTTTTTCCAATGTTCTTTTCTCTCTCTCTCTCTCTCTCTCTGTCTTTAATATGAACATATTTACCGAATGATTGAGGACAAGATATTAATAGCTATATATATCCATGAATCTTATTTTCTTTTCTCTTTCATCCTTTCGAATTTTATTGATTATTACATGAGAAGAATGAACATGGTAATTAACAAGCAATCGACTAATGATACATAGAGAGAGAGACGAAAAGACTTCTCATCATAAATAATATGATCAATAACACCGACATTGTAATAATTCTTTAGAAAAGAATTCATCGGAAGTATTCATTCGATTTTCAAATAGTGAATAAATTTTGTTTTCGATAATTCAAAAAAAACCACAAGACAAAACGAAAAGAAAAAATCAATGTTTTTTTTACAATGTCCATTGAATTAAGAAGAAGAAAAGAAAAATCATTGTTCGACTAGAATGTGCGATAAGAATTACGAATGAAATTCAGTTCATGTGCTTGCTGTATTTGTTGTTGATTCATTCACTACATTGGGTAGAAAACTTGCTAAACCCATCGCTGGTAAAGCAAAATTAATTGTTGGTTTTACAGGCGAATCATGATGATGACGATGATTTTGTTTTGGTGATGAACTAGATGATGCTGGTGATGATGCTGATGAACAGGATGCTGTCGTATCTGTTGATCCATTAAGTACTTGTGATGATGGCATTGATCGAATTTTTGCAGTGGCTAAACGAGCAGCCGCTGTTGCTAGTGGATTTATTGGTGGTACGACTGGATTCATATTTGATTGTGATGGAACAAAACCCGAAGCAGCAGCTGCGTACATGTACGAAAAATATGAAAATGGATCAGAAGGATAACCTGGCCAAGCAAATGCTAGTTTTTGTCGTTTATCTTTCATTCGGCGATTTTGAAACCAAACCTAAAACGAAGTTTTCGTTCATTAACGAATACAGAAACATACATGAAATCTTACTTTAATAGTTGATTCAGGTAATTGTAATTCAGCTGCTAGTTCACAACGTCGTGGTCGACTCACATAATTTTCTCGAAGAAATTCTTTTTCAAGCCGTGCTAATTGTTCACGTGAAAATGCTGTTCGATATCGACGAATATTATCATCATTTGAGTTTGTTGAATTCATATTATTTTTATGATTGAGTAAATGACCATTTGTAATTGTAGAATCATCTAAATAGAGTGTTTCGCTTTTCAATTTGAATACATTTATTTTGTTCCGTCTTATTCTTACCATTATCATCCGATAAACACTCATCAGAAAACGTGCCGGAATTAGATCCTAATAGATAGGAATTATGAGTACCTAACATGATTGTTATGATTTCTTCAAATGAAATCTTCGTTAATCCATCTAACAGACAATTTCTCTCTCCTCTTTTTCTTTTTTTTTCCCTCGCCTTCTCTATATCATTATCACGCTCGTTCTCTTGACGATTATTCGTTCTTTTATATTAATAATTGTATGCGAATAGGAATAAAACATATTCTATTGGTTGACAGGAGAGAAGACGAACAACGAGAAGAAGAGGAAAAATAATTATAAACAATGACTGGTTAACTATTCGTTTTCGAAATGATCATGTTAATGACGACGAGAAAGAGAGCAAATAATTGCTAATATCATTAAATATAGAATGAACGTGAGGTGTGAACAATGAGAAGCATAATTAACAGTTTATTTCTTCGTGAAAATCGGACTAATGTAAATAGATATTGTCGTCTCGTCAAACGGATAAGACTTTGCATGAACAATTGAGATGAGCTGAGACATATCACAAATAAAAATGAAAAATATACCAAGTCAGACATAAATGTCGTTGATTAGTTCTTCTTTTTGTTTTTTAAATATTAGATACAACTAATTGGCTAGAATACTAATCTCCGCCCTCTCCTAATAAACGTTTGTCTCCTTTCGCTTCAAATTTAAAAAGAAAGAAAAAGAAAAGAACATTTGTATCGGACACATTTGATAGTTATATACGTTCATTTAACATTTTTAAGGGTCAATAAACATACATTTTCTATGGCCATCACACCATGGCCGCTGGCTACAAAATGGTATGTCGTTAATCAATGATAGATAATCACATGTTTTCACCTGACCTCCGCCTTACGATCGATTAAAACAAATCGTTTTTTTTCTCTGTTTTTCATTTCGAAATAATAGAAAAATTATTTGGTCTTGCTATTTTTTTTTTCTATCTCTATATCTTATTAAAGTCTTCATTTTGTTGGTGATTGAAAGCACAGGTGTCTGTTATTTTGCCTATTCAGATTTGATTTCATATGCCATTTATTAGTAGATTACTGTTATCAGAAGATCAAAGCCGACGACTCTTTCTACCTACGGTATATACGTCGTTGCATCAAGACAAAGAGACTTCAGGGATTATTTTTTTAATTTAGTTTGCGTGTGACAGACGCCGGCGCACGTTGGCTAGTGTCTTCATTTTCTTGACACTTTACTATCATGCAAAGAAACGATTCACATACTGATATAGGAAGTCCTATTTTCTATAGATTATTCATAAATAAATTTGATTTCATAATCAAACAAATATTGCTTCGCCATGAATTCTTTTTCGCTCTCTCTACTACGTTCTTTCTCTTGCTAAATGTTCGATGATCGAATAGAACATAAAAATAAAAAATTCTACATATGAGTGACTTCAATCATTTTTATCACTTATGTGTAACAGTTATAAAAAATAAACACAGCAGTAGCATCAATTCACTTTGACATGTCAATGTTTACTTATTTTGTTTTTTTGTATTCACATCTTCTATTTTACCGCTAATGATCTGATCGATATTATCATTGAGAAATAAATTTCAACACGAAACAAACCGACAAGAAAGATTCAATTGAAAGATAAGGACATTTTGTTTTTCAGAAAGAAGAAAACTAGGATAAAATGATCAAATGATGAAGTGGTGAATAACATCGATACAGGAATCCTACGAAGAAAGAGATCTACGTTTTAGCTATATGTATATATACAGAGTTTAAGGACATCTATGCAACACAGATGGGCCTAGAAATGTTTTTGGATGGTATGATCGTATGGACATTGCTCTACAACTATAATTCTGGCTTGGCTCTATATTTTTATTGTAAATTGATCATTATGGATATAAAGTACAACATAAATATTGTCTTTCTATGACGCCATAGAAATAGAAAACTTTCGATTAGTGTCTATTATTAAAGAACATGTTATTTGTCGTCTTCCGTTACTGACCAAGTCTCATCTAACATACTGACATCTGTTTGAGACTCGTTCTCCCATAATAGCATCTCATCACATCTTGGTGTGTTCTACATTGAGATGTTCTACTTCTAAGACACACAAGAAAAAGGTCAAGTGAGAAACTTACGATTGTCAATGATGCCATTGTCGTATGTGAAAGAAATCTCGTCACAATCCTGATGATTTTGCTTGTAGATACCCATAGTATTTTGAAACCAAAGAAAAATGATGATTTTATGATTTAATTTGTATGTATATATATATGTATAAATGTTAGATGATTTTTATGGTGGAATAAATGATTATGATCGAAATCGATTTATATATTTCTTTTTTTGCTTTCTTTGCTTTTCGATTCGTTCTCTTGTTTTTAAACCATTATAAAAAAAACCAATCATTAGGTGCGATGATTCTCTAATAACTATTTTTCGCACGATTGAATCTTGCAAATAACTAGACGAAAAACGGCGATTGTTTTTTTTTTCATTATCTGATTGAAAAATTTTCATGTCATTTGTGCAAATTGATCTCAATTAACGCTCTATGTATTTCATGCTCTTTCTGGATCATTTCATATTTGTTTGAAATGGTAATTTTTTTCTTGTTGTTGTTGTTGTGTCCGTTCATTTTACAACTTTCTTCTTCTTCTTCTTCTTTTTATTATTTCTAACATGCGCATCAAACTCTCAAGAGTCATCATACAAATGAAAACAATAATAACAACTAAACAATAAAGACTTTCTATGATTAACACGTTTAGTCAAGAGTCGTTACACATTTCAATCAAAGGATTCACACGCGCAATGATACTGTGTTATGTTATGTTGTTACTGCTCGATTGCATCTCACGAAAACGAGATCAAACAGAGTAAAAAAAGAGTTGTGACACAGTCCTTGACTACGCATATATATTCGCTTGATATAATCATTTTATGGGTTGACTTACGTCAAAGGAAGATATTCTTTATTATTGGCCTAGTTTCTTGTCAAGCATACAAATAAAAAAATACGACGAAGTCAACATTTTGCTTGAAAATGATCCGTTAAATTGATTATAGATATTGGTCTTTCTTGCTTATTCAATCTTTGTGATAGACATCAAAAGTTGACTCCATCGTATAATTATTTATTTTGTGTTCAAACGATGACACAGATCATAAATCACGCTGTTCATCTTCATTAGATACATAAAATGAAATTAATTTTTACTTGCATTGTCATGGTTCTTGTTTGGTTTGTCTTTTGAACATTGCACCGCCCACGAAATAAGCACAAATGAAATTTATCTATCAGATAAGAGTGAAAAGGGCGGTGCCATCGATTGATTTTTTTTCTTTTGCTCGTGTTTCGTTTACCTGCAAATTGTTTTTATATTTTTTTGGTTAGAATCATGTGCACGTCACGGTTTCGCGTGCGTGAATAGATAAAGATACTATCCACGCGCACTTTGTATGACTTTGATCTAATAAGTAAAAGATGCATGACCGTATGTGGTAGCTTAAATAGATGATGAAAATTAGACAAGTTTATTCTTTCATTATCAGGTGATGACCTTTGTAGGAAGTATGTAATTGTTTTACTATTGAATAAGAAAAAAAAGCAAATTGATCTTTAAATGAAGCGTAGAGTATCTTTGTCTGAATTCGAGCGACCTTTTTCGTAAAAGTTTCAAATCGTTTATAAAAACTTCATCTAGTCTGATGACAGAGAATGAAATGTCTCATATATAGTTTGATGCAATTATGTTATGCATTTGTGTTTTGCCAAAATTATCCGAATGTTCTATAGCCAGAGTTGAGAGACAGTCGAACTTCGATTAGAATTTAGCAATAAGTAAAATTTGTGAACTTTTTCAGTTTACATAGGTCAACCAAAAAGTTCTTGGACTTTCAAATATGTATTTCATAGAGGAGACCATTTTACTGATATTTTTACAGTAAATGTTCGGAATAGTCCCCCGTGATGTTCGATACAAAGTTACATCCCTTTCAACTCACTTCTAGAATGCGTTTTAGTAGTCTCCAGTAGGTATCGAATTGAGCTCCTTGACTATTGCCTCAGTTAAACTTGTTGCATCTGAATATATACTAAGATTATGTTTCAGGCAATTGAACAGCCAATGGTCTGAAAGAGCAAAGCAATGCGATCATGTTGGATGAACCACAATTTAGACTCTTTCTTTCCTTTGTGAGACAAATCAGACTGAGAACAATATCTTACTTATGTTATTCTGAATTTTTCTGATGCAACGTTTTATTAATGATTTTTTTCTTATGTAATTGTTGACTTAAATTCTCCAGTATTCAGCAAGATAGTAGTAATATAATCAATACTAGTATATGAATCATCATTCGCAAGATTTTTAACAGCATAAATAATTTTTTGAGTAATAGCGGTTATTGGACGATCACTTTGAAGATTATCTTTCAACAACTCTCGCTGATTTAAAAACCGCTGAATATGCCAAGTAACTGTACACTATGACATGACATCTTGTCCATAAACAGTAGTTAATTCATCATGAATTTTATTAGCAGTTAAATGCGATAAAAAAATAGTTTTTATATACATGTGCAGGCACACTTTTATCCATATGAAATCACTGATGTTCAAAATATCTGTGGAAATTTTGCTATCATAGGTATCTGTGAAACTTTGTATTGGTTCTTCAATACATAACAAATGTCCCGACTAGAATAGATCAATATGACAAACAAAATAAGTAATGAGGGTGTAAATTTAGACTGCTGTTACGGGAACGTTTTGACTCCCCTATGTAAAAGACACGGTAGAGTCACTTATCAAAATGCCAATGAGTTTTATGTTTAAGAGCTTTGATCAGGCTTTTTTTTCCGTTTCCGTTTTTCGTCGAAAGTGGCAGAATCATACTGATGACCTTGTGTATAAATAAAAGTCTGGACTAAGCACTATTTTTCATTCGTCATTTCTTTTACGCATCCGCAGCCTTGAATAGATTTCTATTGATTCCTTTTCCAATAACACTTTTCAAATTAACGGGATAGATGGTTTGGGAATTGTCTTGTTGCTAGAAAAGTACCACTGAAAGCTATTCAGTCAATGTAATGTTAATCTTTACAATGGCATTGAATATTCAAGTTATCTATAAGAAAGTACTGTTACTGCAATTCAGTTAATTAGTCATCAAGCTGTATCGATATCTTTTTCGTTACTTAAATAATGTTATCTTTGAACGTATAAGCTTTGTTGTGTAATCAACTTCAAAAGTAATAGATGCTCATTCGACATTATCATTTATCTTCGCTCGTAAATATTATTCAATATGCCTTATCAGAGTTGACTGTTTATTATTGATGAAGTCATGCAGTTGATCTACTCTTGCTTTACAATAAGATTCAGTTTAATGAATGAACTCCTAACTAATCGTCCTAGTTATATACTTTTTTTCCATCAAACTATTTCACTTTTAGACTGTTAGTACATTAGTGTTTTTATTCTATTAGGTAGAAAGATGATATTTTCGGATAGGAAATCTAATAGCCACTTGTTCGACCGCGATGTATTTAATTGTGTTGAACGGCAGTATAACTGTCACGTGGCGCCATCTCATAATGCATTAAATAGAGTTTTCAATTTCTTTAATAGCTCTTCGTCTAGTTTTGTTTTTTAAGATTTTTATTATAAAATTTGAAAAATTGAAATAACAGCATCTGATTAGTAAACAAAGCGTCATTATATTCCATCTGACAAACAAATGCATCCGTATCCGTACGCTAATTGTTGATAAAAGCATAGTAGACTAGCGAATAGACAAAAAGAACTTATCGTCATCTCTGATACATTTCTTTTCTTGTTCTAGAATTTTATTAGTCAAATCTTTTTCATTTTTATCAATGAGTCGTCGTGGGACCAAACGTCCACGTTTTAGTGTGGGTGGTCAACCTGTATTTGAAAATGAAGATTCATCGAATCATTCTGGCCATGCTTCAATCGATTACGATGATAATTCATTATCTCAACAACCTGAAACATCAACAAATAGTTCCGATCAACATCATTTTGTTCAACATCAATTCGTTCCTGACAGATCAAAATCTCTGCAACGACCAGCAATAAAATCTTCCAATGATGACAATGCAAATCTAAATGTTTGTCTTGATCATCTTCTACGTTTACTTACACGTAAAGATAAGGAAGGTTTCTTTCAATATCCGGTCACTGATCAGGTAAAAAAAGAACTTCCTATTTTTTCTCTTTTGAAAAGATTTGAACTAATATATTTTTTTTCTAGCTTGCACCAGGTTATTCTCAAGTAATTACTCGTCCAATGGATTTTTTTACTATGAGAAAAAAAATCAATCAAGATGAATATTTAAATATTCTCGAATTTCGTACTGATTTTGAGCTTTTATGTGAAAATGCTATGAAATACAATCGTCCTGAAACTGTGTATCATCAAGCAGCAAAAAAACTTTCAGCAACAGGAAATAAATTAATGAATAAAGATAAATTATTAAATCTTCGTCGTACGGTCGAATGTTTTTCTCGACTTACAGAACGTGAATTTGGTTTTCATATTGATTCAATAAATCCTACAAACAATGAGCAATTAGTTAATTCAAACGAACAAATGGATGTGTCATTGAATGATGCTGATAGTGTTCAACGTAAATCAAAAATAGTAGTAAAACTACCAAGATACTATGAGAAATTATCAACATTACTTGGCGATGAAGAAGATGATGAAGAATTATCACCCGAAGAGATTCTTTCTCAAGCACAACATGCTGGACAATGTGCGAGAGAAAAATTAAGCTTACGTCGTCCGATGTCTGCATATAAACTTCTCTATCAACGAACTAATGGTACAACATCACTTCGATTCATTAATCAAGATGATTTATCTCAGCATCCATCTCAAACACGAACAATTACTATCGGAGAATTGAGTAATATGCCATCAAGTGCTGGGGGTCCATCTGCTAATGCATATCATCCGCATCCAGTTCCAATTGTTAATGAAAGTGAAAAACGTAGTCATTTATTACCACGATATTTTCTTGATTATGGACCATTTTCATCGCATGCACCACAATATGATTCATCGTTTACGTCCATATCAAAGAATGAACTTGATTTATTAATACATACATATGGAAGTGAATTTTCTGCTCAATATGCCGTGTCTATGATTGATTATGTCAAAGATACAGGTGATTTAGCTTTATCATATGTCGATCGATTTTTATCAGCAGCAACAAATGGAAAACATGAAAGTTCAATTACCAAACAATCACGCAATAGTAAGATTGAGTTTTTAATCGCTTTGTTTTTGACGCAGAATGCTTTTGTTAATATCTAACGGGCAGAATCTACTATAATCGTTGTTCGAATATTAAGAAACTAATTATCTTGATATCTAGCTGATACTGATTGAACACATTTTTTCACTTGTGCGCGACATCCGCTGAAGTAGTTGTAGTTTTTTCTGGTGCGTATTTAGTAAGTTAGTTGGTGTCAGAAAGGAACGTTTACAGAATCGCTGATTCGCTTTAAGTTATAAAGAATTTGAAATTGAGAATTTTTATCAGAAAATATCTAATATTCACAGGCAAAACAAAATCGATCTAAGGAACTGTCAGAAGAGATTCTATTGCATTAACTAGTTTCATGTAAATCATTAATTTCATTGTCTCGAAAGAGCAAAATTGTTATTCGCCCGGAATTTCTCATAGTGCCGACAAGTAAAAATAAGAAAGCCCAGTTATTATCTCATTATTGTTTTTCGAAGGACATGCTACTTGATTATCCAGGCGAAGTCATTAGCATTGACTTTTCACATCTGTCCTCATAAGAAACTTGGTACAACAATTTCAAGTGCCTATTTTGTTTTTATTATAATTTAGCTCCATCAACTGAACAACAATCTAATGATTCGAATCATATTGCAACATTAGATTCAATAAAATTGGAATCGAACAATCATTTGAATGGTAACATTCAACATCAATTAGACTTGAAATTGGATGAAAATGCTAAACTACTTATTCAATTGCGTCAAGCTCAATACGATCGTTTATGTCAACCATCGAACAAAATCCATCAAATAATATCATCATCTCAACAACAACAATCATCAAGCGAACCTCTCAATGAATATGATATTGCTGAAAAAGTTCTTTGTAATCTCAGCGATATGACACATATATCATCGCAAGGACCTGAACATGTTATATCGTCTGAAGCAATTCGTCACAATCTTGGTATTATAATTCAAAACGACGCGTCACATGTGGATGAGCTGTAAACAAAATAACGTGTTTTTATTTAATTTGTACAAACGGATTGACTTTGTTTTTGTGTTTTGTTGTTGTTAATATTGTCCAATAGAAATTAGGGACAGTGATTGTGTACTAAATGTGTGTCATTTTTCAGATAAATATGAAGTCAGACATAGGGCGTACAATTCAAGATCAATTATCCCAGCAGGACGTACGTTTTACACCATTTCGTTCAGTAAATGATTTTATTCTCGATGCAACATGGAATGCACCGAATTTTTCTGATCTTCCACGTTTGAATAAACGTATTGTTAACAATTTAATTTATTATCAAACGAATTACTTTGCTTTTGGCATTGCTCTATTTCTTCTAGTTGGGTAAGCCGAAAAATCCTTTTTAAAAAGTATTGCCATATTTGTTTTATTTATATATTTTTTTTCAGAATCAGCTATCCAATTGATTTCCTTTTCGGTTTAGTTGTGGTTTTGGCTGTATTAATGGGTTTTGTTTATTTATCGTCATCACCTGGATTTGGCAATAATTCATTGGCTGCTGCAGAACAATTTATTCGTTCAGCTAAAGAAGATCGACCGTTAATTGTTCTTGTTGGCATACTTGGTATTTCTTATTTAATATTAAGTTTTCTTGGAAAATTAATGATTTTCTTATTTGGAATTGTTTTACCTATTCAATGTTTGTAGTATTTTTTTTTGTTTTATGAGCAGTTTTATTATTTCATTTTTTTTTGTTTTAGTGATTATTCTTCATGCTACATTTCGAACAAGAAATTTAGCAAATAAAGTGGTAAATAAATTTGATCG
Organism: Rotaria socialis; assembly: GCA_905331475.1. Classification (NCBI taxonomy): domain Eukaryota; kingdom Metazoa; phylum Rotifera; class Eurotatoria; order Philodinida; family Philodinidae; genus Rotaria; species Rotaria socialis. The sequence continues at coordinate 82,311 of CAJNYU010004201.1, read as the reverse complement.
ACTTGGTGTTCAAGCAACACCTATGGGCATATTCCTTAGTGCACTTGGATTACGAAGTTCATCATTATTGGAATAAATAACGAAAGAAAAAATAATTAAATGAGATTCGCTCATTGTTTTTTTATTAGTTTCGATTTTCTCTTGTTATCCTTATATACAGTTATATATAATTGCGGTGATCTTGTTCTTTATTACTCTACTTAGTGCTTCAGATTATTTTTCCTTACTATAATAAACATATGAAAACTTAGGTACAAACGTTGACCGTTTATTGGTGATTGAGTAGAGATCAGCGGAGTCGTACTTTTTGATTCCTAAACCCGACCCGATTCCGAAAAAATTTTCTTTTCAATTCCGCTTCCAACTCCGACTCCGAAGAAATTTTTTTTTCGATTCCGATTCCAACTCCGACTCCGACGGTAAATTTTTCCGGAATCCGATCCCGACTCCGGAAAAACCCGACCTTTTTTTTGCAGCTTAGTGACATCTAATTCATATCAAATGTTTGATATTCTGAAAGGATATATGAGTAAACGAATTACTAAGGAACGAATATCATCAATGCTATCGATAACAACAGTATCTTCTGAAGAATCAACCTGCACAGCTCCTAAACAATTATGTATCGATGTCGACGATACTTTCAATGATTATAATAAAGAGAATATTCTTGATTAGTCTATTTTTTTATACTAGTGGTTAATGTCAATATTTTTCTTGTGCCATTTTTTTTTGCTTAAGATTTATTTATTAAGTTAAAATTAGCATGTCTTTGTTTATTATACAATATACTCATGAATAAACTTCTATCTAAGTGAAAGTCAGATGATGCGATTTTTGTTGTAGTATAGCTCAAAAATTAAGTCACAAAAAATTTATTTCATCTTCTACTACTTTAGCTTCGTTACAGTAGAAATCGAGTTTCGGAGTCCAGCGCCATTTTTTACTCCGACTCCGACTCCGGAAAATATTTTTTCACGATTCCGATTCCAAGTCCGACTTCTAATTTTTTTTTCTTTTCATTCCGATTCCCACTCCGACTCCGTCGGAGTCGGAGTAGGAATCGGGTTTCGGACTCCTGTGCAGTACACTATGATTGAGACATGAATTTATCTTTCCAAGAAAACTGTGATAACTCGACTGTAACATAAATTACAGAGTTTGATGTAATCCATGCCGAAATTTGTGCTTTTCTATTGCTCGAAAAGATTTTTTTCAAGTAGATCTTGATTCATTTTCTGTCATCGTTTGAATGAATAGGGTGTTAAAAGTAATAGAAATATTACTGCGTGCCAATATCTAGTTTTAATTTTTAAAAACAAAAGAAAGTATTAGTTAAATCAGATGAGAGAAATTTCAATGCCTTTGATTGACAAACCATAGTAGTAAACAAATTTTTGGTATTTTGTTCATTTAAAAATGAAGAGAAAAACAATTCGAAATTGTATAATCTTTCGTGATTTAGATACCATTTTTTTAAAGGTCGGAATAGTTGACGCAAACTAACACCATCTGTCTCACTGAAATTAGAAGTGATATTGCTCATTCAATGTTGACACGGTCAAAATACTTTTCAGAGACTCAAAATTGATAAATCTGTCATGCAAAAACAAGTTAATTGGCTTGAACTTCCTTCGAAAAGTCATCTGGATGTCAAAAGAGAAAAATATTTCTTATTTTTTCCTATGATACAAACTTAGATTCCATTTTTTGTCAAACAAAAGAGTTTCTATGGAGAGTCTTAGCCTTCAGTTTAATCCCTATGTCGCCTTTTTCACATGCAGACATGTATGATGTTTCTTTTTGATTGCTTTGAAATAAAATTCTATTTGATTCTGCAGTAGAAATCATCTGTTTATGATTTATCGGCTAAGTTAGCCACAGTTATCCATGTTAAAATAATGATCTATTCGACTATGGTGAAATATCAGTCATCGTTTTTCTCTTTTTTTTTTTTTTATTAAAACCAGCGATGCAAAATACGTTCTAAGATAGTCAATCGAACATTAGAGTTCATTGTCTTGGAGAAATTCTTAATTTGCATAGAACATCTCACTTTGCTTCCTTTTTGAAAAACAAACGGGTGTTTTTAGAAATTCATACGTCAGCGTCAAACAGTAAGACTTAAAGTTGGATACTATGGTAAGTTTCGCTGAATTAAAATTTGGTTTTGTTTCTAGGGCAAAGACGATTTTGATTACTATATTTATCGATTTCCACCTCGTTAATGTTTTCCATACAACTAAATATAGTATTCACGGAAATTTATGATTGAGAGAATGCACAGTTGCACGGTGTGATCAAACAGGATACTTTAGAATATGCGCAGTTGTATTCATTACATACACTATTGCGTTAATCAAGCGAATCTCATACTGTGCTTAGCCTAGAGAGAAATCGATTATACTAATATAATTGAAAGATATTTATGGGCCACTTATTCACTAAGTTTTCACCTCTTGAATATTTCCAACAGAGAATAGCAAAAGAAAAAAAAATGAAAAGCTTGCATGTGTAGAACTTATTTTTCTTTTTGATGAAACTAGAGCCGATTTACCATTTATGAAATTCAGACGACAGAAAAGAATCATCTAGATAGAGGTATCGTGAAAAACTATTGAACAGATTTATTACATGAAATTTATATTCATTCTTTCATAAATAAATTTCAACAATGGATACTTATGTGAACTACCATTAAAAAAGTCACTTTTTTCTGCGTGTCGGTGTGGTATATCCTTAATATTTGCGCTGTTGCCGACAGCAATTTCTTTTTACTTCTTTTGATCACGTGGAAAACATTTTAGTCAATCCACGTTTTTATTTTCATTTGTTGATAATAAATATTTGCTTGATTGTACACAAAACAGACCACACGTAGGCTTCACTTCTGTTACAACAAAGAACTAACTTAAAAAATATCAAAAGCAAAATATTTTAGATTCAAAGTTTTCTTTTATATTGTGATGTGCAGTGAAAGAATCATCCATCAAACATTGTAAAAACATTACCATTTAAAGTCACTTAAAATTGTTTCAAACAATGTTACTCACCGATCAAACTTGTTTGCTAAACTGAATGACTCAACGTTTAATGGCTACATATATAGATAGACTGAATAAACAACACGATGAACCATCTAGGCCAGCAAGTGCTATCGGTAATTGCTCTTATGTTAGGTCAGAAAGATGACAAGAGCAGTTTAACCTCTTTTTTTTATCTTAAGTAACTGAAACATTCTGTGTGCATAGATGTCAGCAGCTGTCTGTTGGTTAGCAACTCTTTTTAGAGGTGTTAACCATGTTCACTACGGGTTTCGACATCTGTCATGTCGTAACAATGCATTTATACTCTTTTATAATACTAAACGAAACAAACAAGAGAAAACTGACTATGTGACTTATGAGAAAAGAAGAAGAAAAACGTACATGAATAAGAATCACATTTCATGATGTATCATGTGGGATTTTTTTTTCGTTTTTTTAACAGCGACAAAAGCTTCAAAGGTCTTATTTCTTTATAGCGAAATTATCTTCAGCCCTTATTCAAGGTTATATCATAACGATTATTTTTTTCCTTTTGTTTTTCTTTCGTTTCCAGAACAAATAGGATTGTAGGCGTTTAAAAGAAAAAGGAAAAAAAAGAACACTAATGTTGTTTTTTGTCGCCAAACATACAGATTTTATTATACAAAAGAAATTTTTCTTTTAGATCATTCATGTTGATCATTATCAATGGCGCTTACTTCATCATTTCATACAATGTCCAATGGTTCCGGTTCTTCATCATCAAATCCATTCCTATTGCCTAAAGCGGACATAACCGTTGCCGATAGTCAATTAATTGATATTCTTCTACATGATCCTAGTAATGATCATAAAATTCAAATAGTTAATCGTTGGTGTAAAAATTCTCGCCGCAATCGTCTATCAACTATTCTTGATGTTGCACAAAAGCGCGAAGTTTTATCATCTCTAGCAAATACTCTTCAACAAACATCCCATATTGAATATCAACAGAATTGTCTGACATTATTATCGGAACTTCAAACAAATCTTTATCAGTATGATCAACGTATTTATCTACCAGGTAAGTTTTAAGCTAGAATAATTCGAAAGATAAAAACATGGCTTGAGCTTATTTTTAGGAATCATTCAATGTTTTTCATCGGCAAACAACGATGTTCAAGCGTTAGCAAGCCAATTACTAATAAAACAACTTCGTACAACTCAAGATATTCCCACATTTTTATATCTTTATTCTCAAGATGGTTTAAAATCTTCAAGTGTGCGCATACGCGTCAAATCTATTCAATTATTGAATGATTTATTAACAAATACACATCAAAATGAAAATTTATCACCTATTCTAGAAATTCTTCTTCAATGTTTACAAGAAAATGCATTTCGTTCAGCATATCATGATATTCTTATTAATTCAATTCAACATATGAAACGTATATTAGGCGTAGATTTGTTTAATAATTATCTTGAAACTTATTCATCAACATTAAAACGAACCTATTATGCATATATACCACTGAAAGATGATGATCTAAAAATAACCAATATTGATACTGCTCTAGAAGATGATGATGAAACACCACGAGCATCAGTACAAGCAACACACATGAAGGATTTAAAAGGTAAAAGTTCATATTTTCAAACAGATATCATAAATCGATACGACGCTCATAATAATTGTCAATAAAGAATCCAAAAGAGGCAAAATCTAGTTTTTTAAGTATGCTTAATTAAAAATTTCTTCTGGTGCGACAAAATGATAGAACAACTAAATCTTAAGAAAAAGGAGCGATGTCTTCGAGCCATTCACGGCCTTTCCTTATTCTACAGCATCGATTTAGAGAAAAACATGCAGGTTCTCTTTTTTGTTGTTCGATAGGAAATAGAAGCAAAATTTATTTTTGAGCGTGTCCTAAAAAAATGTAGGCTGTTCAGTTGACAAGTGACATGTAGGAACATTTCATTTCCTAGAAAATGAATTATTCTATTATTCTATTTAATTAAAAGATAATTAAACTGTTTTCGAGTTCTAACCGCTGAGTTATCCATGCCAGCACAAGGCTGAAATGCGCGAGTAGTTGTCAACTCAACGACTCGCGAATAGCAAATGTTATTAAGTTTACAATAGTTGAGGTTCAAGAATTCCGTATATCTTATCTAATACCTTTCAAGAAGAAAATTATTTAAAAACTCATCTCTTTATTCTAAAATAATCTATAAAAAGAGTGTTTTATTCAAGGGGGAAAAAGCGATTTATGAGTTTCATGATTTTTCTGAGTTCAGCTGATTTAAGATGAGTTTGAGAAAACGAAAAATTTGCTAAACTAACTAAAAACTATTCCAAATCATAAATTATTATTGAAAATCATTCAAAGGCACCGAAACTCACGCAAACTCATTCCAATACAGTTAATTTCTATTGATTGTAAGTTGAGTTTTACTGTGATTTAAATCAGCTTTTTCCCCCTTGGTTTTATTTCTATGTAATTTTGAGTTATAGCTGAAAGTTATGATCTAAAAGACAGTTCAAATGATGTTCTTCGTACATTAGACACTAAATCTCATATCAATTCAGTCTTTTTTTTTCTAATGTTCATCAAATTTCTTTGAAATGTAGGACACTCAGTTCTGGCAACTCTTTAATTTACAAAAGCACTGAGAATTTGATATCCTTCATGCAAATTACTATCTTAGAAAATCCATACTTTGACGTAATTTTAAACGCTTTTCTTTATCTATTATGCAGAAAATAATAGTGCCCGTTTACTTGGAAATAATCATGTGGATAGTTCAAATAATCTATTTCTTACACGGAAACCTCCGGTACCATCACAAATGCCTGTTGCAACAGCAATAACACCGAATGACAATTCTGAATTTGATTCCATTGTTGAGTTAATGCGTTCAAAATGGTTATCAGCTAATGATGCAAATCGGTTACATTATTTCGATCTGTTTAAACAGGCGTGTGAAAAATGTTTACAATCTATACGTGCACAATATTCATCAACGCCACATAATCCGCAGTTTCATCAAGCGCTACATTCATTTTTAACAATTATACTTGATCTATTATCATATATAACATCATCGAATCTTGAATTAGCAATTAAAATAAAACTTGTTCTATGCACATGTCTTGGTTGGCTTATAAAACATGCGCAAGTTAATTATTGTAAAAGAAATTATAAAACAATTTGTACAATATTCAAAAATATTCTTCTTAATGGACAGTCAAACAATCGACAACTAGCAGTAAGTTTTTATATTTCGATTTGATCACATTGAAGAATTGAAGTATCTATTTGAGTGAGTTAGAGAATAATTATTATTTTTAATAGAAATTGTATCGAACAATTAATTGTTGCAAGGTTAGGACTTTTAAGTATGTTCGCCAAGGACATGAAAACCACTCAAACGATCACGTGTCATTTTCAAATCAATGAAATAATCTTGTTTATTTTGACGTATTTAAATAAGAAGATAAACACAATAACATTCAGTTTATTTTTGAGTTACTCTTTAGATTATTAATCTTCTTTTTTGCTTTTTCGTTTTATAAATAGAAATTAAGTGTGAGTTTAATATTATTACTGGAGAATTTTGTTCAACCTCAACTTATTCTCAATGAATTAATCGAGGAGAATTTTGAACGTTTCAATTATCGTATTCAACTTGAAATGCTTGCTATCGTTACGGCAACATTATTAAAATATCGTCAACATAATTATGATAATTTAGCTAAAACTGCTAAAAATCTTCTACCTATGTTAATATCAAATCGTCGTGAATTACGCCATGGAGCTATTGAATGTTTTACTGTAATTTTTAGTTATTTTAATACATACAAACCAATAACATTGGCAACATTTGAAGCAAATCCACCAATAAAACTTGTTTTTTCATTCGTTGAAAATCTATCTACCGATGCATCAAATGCATTACGTTTTCGTTTGCAACGTAATTCACTTCCATCATTAACTGACGAAGGAAATATAACACCTGGTTTAGTATGTGATATTTCAACAGTTAATGATCCTGATGCAAAATTTATACAAGTTGTAAATATTCAACCACCAACACCCCAGCCAACAGCAGCAACAGCAACGTTTGTGGAGCCTCCATCTTCATCAGCGGCAATAAAACAAACTTCAATAAGTAATAAACTACTTCAATTAGCAATGCCGTTAGCTGAAACGATTACAAAAACAAATACAAATGATGCTGTAAGTTTTTGTTTAGTTTTCTCAATATTTTTTAATAGATTCTTTTTGCTTCCGAGCTAAGTACACTTTTACTCCAAACAATAGTCAATACGAATAAAACTAAATAAAGAAACCCATTAGCAGTAGAATTTTCCTAAATACTGTTCTTACACAGTACACTGTAGCTGTTTTTTTTTCTTAGTTGTCTCAAGTGTTTAAATGTTTATCTAGAATTTCTGATGAAAATAATCAAATCAGTTTTCTTCGTTTGACTTTAAGCTTTATTCTTTCATAAGTAGATCTTCGAGATCCTATCTAAACACTTCGATTGTATATTTTCTATTCGATAAAAGAAAGATTTGTCAATCGCCCATGTAAATATTGATTTAAATTCTAACTATTTTAGCAGTAAAAATTCATGTATGGGATAAGAGTATGTAAATTTATTCATATTTATCAATGTTCTATTCTATTCATTGCATTTTCCTTTAATTCATATTCTAAGTGTTTTTTAAATGGCTGCCCTTAATATATAGAAGAAAAAATGAAGCAACCACAGAAAGACAAGCATCCTTATCAGTAACTGAAAGTAGAAGGAAATAAAGAGCGACGACAACAATGATCGACATTGGTGTATGTGAAAACACATGAGAAACGTTGATTGAAACCTTTGCTGTATTGCTGTTGTTGAAATGGGAGGAGAAACACACACGCATGCGTACTATTAAATGAATGAGTACGCACCATTTGAAGAACAAAAAAAAAAGAGTGAAAGAAAAAATTAACAACCATTATCATCACCTTGCGACTTCTTTCATGTCTTGACGTGACAACTACTGCGACTAAGAAAGTTCATTGACAGCGTTTGCTAAAAGATGTTCATGCTCGACGATAATGATCTCTTTAGCTGGTTTAGTCGACGCGCCCTATTCGTAAGCCGGACATAGAAGAACAAAAAACAGAGAGAAAAATATTAACTATGTTAAAGAGTATATCAGTTCATTTTCTTCACTTTATCGAAGATTTTTATAGTAAAACGTACATTTCAAATGAGCTAACAGTGTAGAAATCATCTCTATTGGCTGTATGCATGCACACACATCAGCAACTCCTGTAAGTTTTCTAATTTTTATTCAGAATAAATTTTTTGAAATTATTATTCAATCATCTAAAATACATAGGAACTTCTAAATTAATGAAATTTGATATTTATTCATCCGTTCTGTTTCTTTTTTTTACTTTCAGTTATTATATACTGTTTTTCAGTTGAATTTCAAGAATATCGTTAATGATCTAGATAGTCATAGAGAGAGAAAAAAGAATAATAATGAGTTCTAACAAATACGATGCATAGAATTTGACAATCAAGGAATTGAATACATAATTTATATTCTCGTTTAAAAGAAAGAGTTCTTTTAAATGCATAATATTTTACTTGAAGCAGTCGAATAAATATTTTTCATAGGAAATAATCGATCCTCTAGCTGTTTTATTATTATTATTATTGTCTTAGTTCATTAATATTAAATTTATTATTATACAATGTGATTAAATATTGTTCTGTTTTCACGAGAAAATATTTTTTCTCGTCTCTTAAGCATGAGAAACTCACTAAAGCAACCTTATATTCCATTAAATATTTGAGTTAATACAAGAAAAAGATATATTAGTCTCTAGCCGTCTCCAATTATCTCCCATTAAACATTAAAAATTCAACACGTTCGCTATAATAGAATCATTATAAGAAGAAAATATTTTTTTGCGAAGTCGGCTTTCTCTTAGATTTAATTTTAATGTACGCAGTCTTCCGTTATTCTACAGAACTATCTTAACCAAGTTATTTATTCACGAATCTATGACGCTAGTAGAGGATTAAATGGGATTATGTTGTATTCCGGGAGGCAGAAGAAGAATTTTATTAGTTGAAGTTTTCTAGAAAAATCTTGAGGCTAATTTGTTTTCTTCATCAAAGAACTGATTTATGATAATCATCGTATTTCCAATTTGTTTTTGCCAGTCTTGCATGTTGCTAATGACAGTTATTATGCCCATCTATTAATATGATTATTTCACACCAATAATTTTTTTACGAATGTAGATTAAAAAAAAGAGTAGTAATTAAAAATTGTAAAACACCAATGGATGTTTATTAAAAGGATTTTCACATGAAGTTTTATTTGTAGGTGATGCCTAGTCATGAAATACCTCCATTGAAGCCGCCTGATGTTGATATTGATTTAAATCGATTTACTGGTACTCATCATCATTATGAAACAATTAAACGTTGTAAGTTTTTATCTCATTCAATCGATATCATCGTTTCTCTCCTGCACTTTTGTTTTTCTCGAACAAACTTATTCTCTCGCTTGCTGTTCCTTTTTACTTATCACTTTTTTCACATCAGATCAGCATCAGTATCAAACGTTACATTTTAACAAACGAATGACTCTGCTGCCAAAACATCAAACATCAGCCGGTAGTATAGAAAACGAATTCTGAAGTTATTCCTTTTCCCTCTTCTTCTTCTTCTTCTTCTTGTTATTATTTGCATCTCATTATCCTGTAACTAACTGAGTGCGTGGTTTTTACTTTCTGTATAATGTATACAATAACGTGGGAAACATCGTTTTAAATGCATATTAGATATCCCGCTGATTTCGGTCTCTTTTCTTGTACTTCTTAATAACGATTCCAATCATCGCCATCGTTGACTCTATGTAGAATGTAAAAAGGAAACAATAAAAAGAAAGAGTAAGTAAAAAGATGGATAAAATCGACGTAGTTTTTAATTTACTTTTCAAATATTTTATTATTATTATTATTACTCGTGCATGTAAGACGATGAGTGCAAAAACATAGGATAGGCGTGTATAGAAATCTGTTTTCTCCCCTATGATAAATAATTATTCAGTCGAATAACTTCACCGTCTGCTAACATGTAGTGACTTTTCATCCGTTCTAACAACCGAAAAAAAAACCGAGGTGTAATCTAGGTTACAATAGCTATTCATCAAATTAATTGGCAAAAAAAAATATTTTTCAATTTTATTATTCTCCTTAGCAACAATTGTTTCGAATCATATACCCGGTGGATCAACATTAGATTTTACTATAACTGGAAATAATAAATATCATCCAACAGCATTTACTGAAAAAGTTTTTACAGACGAATGGGCAAAAAAATTATCAAAAAATAATAATAAAACTTCGAATGAACCACATATAACTAGTCAAAAACAAGGTTTGTACCTGACAACAGAAAAACACTTAAAAGTATCAGGCCATTAGGCACTTTTAACGACAAACACAGAAGCAACTCTTATTTCCTTTTTTAAGTAGGCGTTATCAGTACGAGCGCCACCAGAAAAAAATTGTAGGGGGGCTGAACCACCCTCTGGTTACGCCCCTAGTTATCAATGACTCTGCTTTACCTAATCTAATACTCATAATATACGAGTTAAATAGATATTGATAAAACATTTTTGTATCCATTTATAAATGATTTTTTCTGGTATCAATATAAAAGCTATTATCTTTCTATCTTATAGAAATCTTCTTTTATAAATGCGAAATTCAGCATCGATTTCATATAATTATATTCTTGTAATGACTTATTTCAAGATAATTAGATAAAGAACAAAAAATGTTTTTTTCCCATTAAAATGATATAAATAATTTTGTTCTTATTTTTAATGAGACCTTGAACAAGTTTGATGTCAATCGTGGGCAGGACAGAAAGAACACCGTTAGACATTTGTTTCGCTTGTTTTTTTTAACAAAAATAAATTATTTAACATCTATCAACTTGCTTTCTTCTATTTAATTTCCCTATATAGAAACTAATTATAATAATATACTTCAATTTCGCCCATCTATACCTCGTCGTTCATCAGTAAATCGTTTTCCAGCTATGCACAATCTTCTAACAACATCCCAGGTTCATAGCCATCAAGAACAAGAACAAATTGCATCAAAACGTCACTTCGATTCTGAAAATGATAATGATGAAGGTATCGATAGTGCAATAGAATCACGTTCTCTATCGATAAATACATTAGAAGACAATAGCACACCTGAGGTAAAGAAAGCTAAGAATGACTTTAAAGAATATCAAAAGAAATGACCCAATTTTTAGAACGATCACAAACAAACGAAAAAGCCTATTCGATCCGTACATAGTAGTTCAACACGACGTAAAATCGAACGATTATTTAGTAACGGCAGTGATTTAGATTCACCATCGGCACGAACTATAACACCTGAAAATTGCAACGAAAGTGGAGTCTATTCACAATCAGGACGTGAAATTGAAAACGATATTAACTCAAGTACAAGGTACGATCATTCGAAGAAAAACAATTAGAGCGATTTGTGAATTCTTTTCTTCTTCTGTCAGATCGACACAATCAATAGCTAAAGAGCAATTGTTTTCAACTAAACCACGTCTTGCTCGTTCTGGTTCAAAATCAAAACTTGATAGATCTCAATTACCACCTACAGATCCATCGTCATCATCTCGACAAGCCAATGATAATAATTCAAACGGTAGAACTACCCAACGTACAACAAATACAAATGTTGAAATCATCGGTAAAGGTTATATCGATGAGCAAAGTTCTCTGAAACAATTTTCAACTGAAGCTTTTGATGATGAACAACCAACAAACTATAAAACTCGAACGGAAATTAATAAAGGTAAAACAAAAAGATGTCTGAATGGTTTTTGAAAAAAAGTGAGCAATTGTTAAAAGCATCTAAGAGGCTGTTAAGAAAAGAATCTGATGAGATATTGAAGTGTAACATAAAAATCTGCGACAGACAAGTATTATGAGAGAAGAAAAGAATTAAATTTGTTTTCGTATAATATTATAAAACCATGACAATTATATTTCAGGAAGAAATCCTTTTTTTACTCCTGAAATCAATTATGTAAAATAATTGAACAGTAAAACAGTAAATTTTTGCTTTCAAGAAACGTCGAAAATTAAATTAGACACGAGTGAAAAAGTGAGAATTATTTTTTTTTCTTGAATGTATTGAATCGTTTCGACCTGGCACACTCCGACTCTCTTCTTTTGGAGTTTGTTTCAACATATCATTAGTTGCTTTTCAAAATTAATATTTTTCTTCCAACATGACATATCTATGAAATTGAAATTTCATTCATTTCTATATTCAGTTTCTGTTAATACCGGTCCTCTTAATGCAACAACACACACAAACGTTCATCTCGACGGCGGGTGTAATATGGATAGCGAACAAGATATTGGTGTTATTGGTAAAGGTAAATTTCAGCATTATTTTATTTTATCATATTTCAAGATTTTATTACCTTATAGCTGTCAACATCCCCCTGCGTACACGTCCCGACACAGATTTAATCAAAATACATAATCAAAATACAAATACAAATGCAATGAATAACTTAGTAAATAAACCAAATGATAATGTCGATGTAGTTTCCGATGAATACGATAGTGATTCGAAAGAAAATGAACAAGTAAGTTTTTCAATTAGACAAAACTACGTGGAATTGTTTTGAGTAATTTGTAAACCTTATGAGACAACTGGACGAATTAAAACTTGTCCTATTATTTCATATTAAGCACACAAGAAAGTCTCAACAAGACATTTGTGATATCTTGTTTGTGACTCTCTCACACTGAATTATGACTTTCTTGCTGAATTGGTTTTCATCTATGTTTAAGTACTAACTAAACAGCTCTATTCCAGCAACATGTCCTTTTGTTGAAGTATCGAATTTCGAAGTAAACTGCGCCAGCGTGACATTTTTGTGATTAGTGAGTATTTTGTTGAAAATTTGATATTTTGACAAAACCAAAATTTTGGCGATTTTCCAAGTATCATTGACAGCGATTCATGAATAAAATTCCCTGTCATTATTTAACACCTTCGCAAATATCAAGAGCTAGCTCAATCATTCAGTAGAATGACCATTGCTCAATTCTAGACTCTTCATAGGACGAATATTCAATATTTCTTTGCTCATACTTCAATGACAAATCATAGATGGGGTAGTTTCACCGTTCTTTCGATTAATATTAACTGCGCCATGGAATTATAAAAGAAAAAAAGAGTTTTAGCAATGTGGTTCAAAAGGAAACGCAAAAGTACTAATTAGACAAATTTTCAATTGAAGATATATTAAGTTCATGAAGTATGCTACAAAAATACAATGCTGCATTTTGTAAAGCACTCTTCAAACTATAGAAGTGCTCTATATTATTTTAAGGTTCTTTCTGGAAAAATTGATTCTACTTTTTGTTAGCGATATAATCGGTGACCCGTGTAGATGTAAATAGTGCTCATTGAACTGAATAAATAATTAAAACTGAAGATTTCAATTAGAAATCGATGGAATATCTTCAGAATCTCTCTTGCTCAAAACAAAAGCTCAATGCTAACTCATTCAGTACCGCATAGCGTTAGAGAGTCTTTTCTTTTGCCTTTGGTAGTTATACTTAATTACATATGAACGAAAAACGCCAATATTCTGATAGGTCATCATGACAAAAGAAAATTTTAAAGTAAAGAATTGAAATTAAATTGAAAATGCCATGTCTTATTTCATCTGATTTTTATCAATTGAGAAATTGATCGTATCTAATTAAGGTGAAATAATTACTAAGCTTCACGTTCCGTTTGCATTCTGAAATGAAACTAACTTTTCGACTGACAACTGAGAATAGAATCATGTATTGTGATGACTAATGTAAAACAAAACGATAATTTTATGAAAAAAATCAGAATTTCTCGAAAGTTTTAATTGTTTTTTCCACTGCAGTTTATTGACATGGGTCAATCGCTCTCAGCTTCATTTCGTTTACGTGTTCAACAAAAGACTCAGGAAAAAATGGAACAAAAAGAACGTCGTAGACAAGATCGAGAATTTCGCCGTCGTCAATTAGAATTTCAATATCAACAATCAAATACTAATAGTATAAGTAATATTGACAGTTACTATGATAATGATCTTCCAACATCATCAACATCAACAAGTCGATATTCATCACAGCCGGATCTTTCATCAAATGGAAATGATTTACCGCCAACACCTCGACGTCAAATTGATTCAAATATATCTTCAATATTACCTAATGTTCTTTCACAACAACGTTTTCGCCTGTATAAAAATGCGTACGTAAACATTTTCATAAGAACTAAGAAACGAACTTGTTTTTTGTAATCTATTACAGTATGGCTCGATCGCAAACATTTAATAATCGACGTGATTTATCTACAACAGACCAACGTATTGCATTTAATCGACCATTATCTGATGATCGAGTAACTGACCAATTAAGAAATCCTGAAGGTGTTTATAGAGAAGCTATGGAATCTGTTGCTAATGACGATTGGGAACGTAAATGTTCTGGCCTTAGTTTAATTCAACGTCTTATTGCACAATATCCGGATATCATAACACAAAATTTACATCAAGTTGTTTTAGTACTCATTCAAGAAGTAAAATTCCTTATTATATATAAAAACAACCACTATGAGATCAATATTTTTCTATCTCAGGTAAAAAATCTTCGGTCACAAGTAGCAAGAATTGCACTATCAACATTTTCGGATATGTTTAAACATCTAAAACGAAATATGGATATTGAACTTGATATCACAGTTAAAGCCATCATGCAAAAAAGTGCAGAAAGTAACGAGTTTTTCAGGTTTGTAATATTCATCTAAAGCAAAACAAAAAAACAGTATTTTTATATATTTAATTGAATTCGTTTTTTTAGAACTGATGTTGAAAAGTGCCTTCAAATTATGGTTGAAAATGTCACACTGCAAAAAGCATTACAAGCACTCATAGCCGGTGGAGCAAGGTGACTGAATAAAAATCAAGATATTTTTTGTTTTGTTTTGTCAGTTTGATTCAATTTCCTAAGCGGAAATCGAATGAAGATGTTATCGACTTGAAAACTGTTTTTTATTGAGCCTTATAATAAGGATAGCTAAAGAAAACAAAAAAAAATGGATGGGTGTGGCGTAGCCTTTTCGTTTTAGTTGATAGAGACTCGTTAGTAATGTTTTTTGATAGAACGATGTACTTTCTAAATCATGAAACTCGGATGCTTGTAATAAACTTGAGTGCCCATCTACTTATATCACTATTTGGATTTAATGGCAAGTAACTAATTGAGTTTCGAACGATTTCTTATTATCAATAGAGCAATGAATTTGATTTTCCTAATGCAATTAATTCAGGCGAGATCCCATTTGTGATTTGTGAGAAAGAATACGTTCTAAATAGGAAATTATCATGTTAATTTATTTAATTGGCCTTTTTCTTTTTGCTCTCTATTAGCCATCGCAATCCGGCCGTACGAAAAACATCAGCAAAATACATCTACATTGTTTGTGAAAAATTGGGCTCCAATAAAATATTAAGTGGTGCTCGGGATATAACAGAACGCGTTTTACAAGTAGCAGCTACATTTGCATCGGATGGACCACCGGAAATTAGGTATTTATTTTGATAGCGAAGGCGAGAAATCTTCTAGATGATAAATTACTTTTGAATCGAGATTAGATATGGGTCATATACAACCAAATGAGCTATAAATATCCTAGATGAAGTTCACGCCCTTTACTTATTACGGCGTAAATATTGCACTTTTAGGGTGTTTTGTGAATGAATGTCATATTAGACCTGAGATAGTAAGTAAATCTCTACTTGAAAAGTTGTGTGATACAGATGAACAATGATTTGAATAATTTATTTAAAAAAGTTTTTTTTTCTTTAATTTGTTGCTAATTAGAAATGAAAAAACATCTAGATATGCGTATAGAAGCAATGTAATTATAAAAAAGAAGATGCTGTATCGATAATGTTTGAATCATTTATAAAATATTATTTGGCGTAAAGGTTATCTCTATGAGAATTTTTTTTCTGATATTCTTGAAAGATGCCTTGGGATTCAATCAAAAGGAAAATACACTATCTTGAGAGTAATAACCGAAGGACACGATGCTATTCAAAGCTAATCATAGCTCATTTGAGTGCAGGCAATGCAAATAGTCTAGAATCGAAAAACAGTTTATCTGTTGAAGGACTAACGTTGTAAGAAAAGAAGAAAAAGAAAAAGATTATAGAAAACAATATGTTAATTTAATTTAGATGGTATGGTAAAAAAATATATCATATGTTAATGTCTTTTGATGAACTTGACTCATTAATGAAACATTATCTTAATCCAACAGTTTACTCACACATGTGCGAAATTCTCGATACTATTCGTGCTAAAGTAAATTTTATTTAAAAGAAATCAAATAAATTATTCATTTTGCTCTTTGCTAATTAGGGTGGAGTCGGTGAAACACCAAGTGAATCAGCAACGAAAAGTGGCCGCCGCACGTTAACATCAGATAAAATTGCATCGAATGGGTAAATAAAAAAAGATTTTGAAAATGATCCATTGCCTAGTAAATAAACTCACTACACAATTTAGAACATTAACCAATCATTTTTCATCAACACGTAAATTAAACAGTGCTGATCAGACAGAACAAATTCGCGCATTAACAAAACAAATGCGCAGTTCTGATTTTCGTGAACGATTAAATGGCATTGAAGAGTTTCAAAAACTATGTGAACTTGAGACAGAAACAGCTATTCAATCACTCGTACAAATCTTCGATGGATTCAATGAATGTCTAGCTGATATGAACTCTAAAGTTGTTCTTAAATCATTGAACACAATGCATCAGCTTATACCAATCTTAGCCGATGCATTATCGAGTGTAATAAATTCATCATTACCGATTATTGCACAAAGCATTGCATCGAAAAATCGTGATATCTCACAACTTGCGTCGGACATTATCGATACAGCTATTGAATATATTGGTAGTGTAATCCGAAAGAAAAATATTCAATTAAAAATTGCTTTCTTTAATTTCTCTAGATAGTGGATGTCTATTACAGCCGATTTGTACATTAAGTCAAAATAGCAATCTACGTGTTCGACCAGAGATCGTACTTAAATTAGCTAGTGAGTGTGACCTTTTAGCTTTTCTCTTCTAAAGAATTACTTCGTCAAATTAATTCACTGACTTATATGTCAAATGTTGTGTCTCGCAATTATGAAAATTGATATTGGGGCGGTTAACTTTGTAGTGTTTATTAACAACTTTTGTTACTGGAGATAAATAGTTGAAGTTTAAAAAACATTTCCATTCCTGGCCTATTAACCTTTAATACCTGTCTATCATAACTTAATAACTGTACTATTAGGCATGTATTTACAAGTTGCCATTTCCAGATATGTTAGTATCATCGACTAACTCTTGGAACGAGTCATCAATGGCTATTTGCCTTGAATCATTCATCTAGTGATATGTTCATTGCATCGTGAAACACGCCTACTTGTCTCTATGTAAATGTTAGAAACGCTGCGTGTCAGATTGGCCTTATGTCCCGAACGTTTGATAGTTATACTTATAAAGATATAATTGAACTATCGAATCTAATGATAGATAGCTGAACGGCAAGAGTATTTTTCCTTCTTCATCAGCAGTGGCAAAGTTTCGAAAAAATGTCACGTTTCCTACCCAAAGTCACATGGGCAGGTGCCGCCACCAGCAAGATCCTATGGCGGGACTTTAGGTGGAGGGTGAAACACTTTTCACAGGACTTTAGGTAAAGTGGACTTTTTCTGAATTTTTGCGAGCTCTCCTCTTCATAGAACAAGGTCTTTTTTTATTATTTCGGGAAGATACAAATGAAAAAAAGAAAAGCAATATTTTTCTTTTAGCCCTTGTTCCACGTGTTTGTCAACGTAAACCCAAACAAGTTGAAATTCATCTATTACCAACTTATTGGAAATTATTAGCATTATTACGTGGTCAAAGTACAACTGGAATAATATCATCTGGCGGTGGCTCCAGTAGTTTAAATTCTTCAATTCATGTATTAACAACTGCTCTCTATTCTGAATTAGGTACTGTTTTACTTGATAAAGCAAGTTCCAGTTCAATGGTAACACCTAAAAATTTGCAAGTACTTCGTGAACTCTGCACAAATATTGATGCTGTGTGATCTTCTTATTTTTCTTTTTCTTCTTCATTTTTTTTCATATTTTCCTCAGTTGTGATTATATTAATATATATATATATATATATATATATATACCCACGGCTTTTTCACGCATTGTAGTTGATCATTTGTACACACAGCTCAAGCAATCTTTCTTTCTTTTTTTTTTCTATCTCTACAACAGTGACATGTCTTCTCGTATTCAGAATTTCATTTATTCATTATTGGTTTATTCCCCTTGTTCTGTGATTAATAATGACTGTTACTAGTTTTTTTTCTCTTCTATTCCGTTCTGTTTCGTGCACGCTCCTTCTCAATGTTTTGTAATATGTAAGAGAAAAAAGAAGAAACAATGATAGTGTGTGTATTTCAACAGAGGTGAAACACAGGAAATAAAGAATATTATCGTTTATGACAAATACAATCGAAAGACAAGAAGGATACGGTCGAATTGATTGATGACTTTCATAAATATTTAATTTGAATAAAGAAACAGAAGAAACAACATGAAATAATTTATGGCAATGATGATAGATAGAGTCCTACGACTAGATTATATATTCCAACAAATGAGATTAAACAGATAGAAGAATATTGAGTGATGATTTCATGGAGACAATTATTTTTTAATAGAATTGTGTAAATCACTATGGATTTATGGTGAATCTTTTTAAAATTCTTCTTACATATTAAAAATTTAATCAATCTTATCTGATAAACGGAAGAAATTAAAAATACACTAAATACCCTAGATAATTGTGAGTATTTTGATATGAGAATAAGATTTCTGTTAAATGAATCGAATAATTGAATACATGGATTAGAATGTAAATAAACCATAAAATGTTATTGAATAACTATTTTCTTACGAAGAAAAAAATGATAGACATTTATTATTATTATTATTATTATTATCAAATAAAATTTTTCTGTCTATGCTATTTCATCATATAGAGTTGCCAATCAAAAATGGCCTAATGGAATAATTGTTGAATTGATTTTTTAATATTTTCTGACGGGTTTTTTAATACACAATCAATTTTGTTTGTGTTTCATTGACTTGACAGTGAATCTTACTTGAATATATTATGGAAATCAATAAAAAGTCTCGAATTCGTTTCATTTCTCTTGTGGTATAGTATGTAATATTTGGTACTATTAAACATTTATATAGTTATTGCGACGACTATAGCCGAAAGAAAAGAAAATGAAAAAAAAAATCTGTGCGTGTCATTAGCTGTTTCATTAATTTTAATAAATAAAATGACGAAGAAAAATGTGGATTAAATTGTAGGCTCAGTAAAATCCTTTACTGTAGCTCTTGTTTTCTTTTTGATGATGACTATGTTGTAAGTAGTCGTTCGTACATGCCTTATTAACAAGCGATGAAAGAAGAAAGAATCTTAATTTGCAAAGAACAGATCATATATAGAGAAAAAAAAGAGCGACATACATGAGAAAGCATTACGAACACAAAACAAAAGATAATAGAAGTAAAAAGAAATTTGTTGCTTTTCCAACATACTTAAAACTCTGTTTGTTACATTCTAAAATATTGCTTTCGGCAAATGTGACACATTACGATATGCAAAGTGTCTGCTTCAATAATACAAATGATCCCAAATGAATAGATATGCGCACATGCATGAAGAACATTTTCGGAGCATACTTACGCGTAGAATTATCAAATAAAAGACGAAGAATAGATTTAAGAGGATTACTTATCAGCTAAATAAGATGTCAAACTAATCAGAAAAAAGTTTTCAAAAACTTTCACTATATATTTATTTATCTTCAATGTAATCCTTTCGACTAATAGATATAACCAGAGGTTACATAAGACAGCGATGAACGATATTGAAGACTATGAAGATGTTGATTGAAAGTTCAAATTATGCTCGAAGGATTACGCTTGGTACTTGACAAGTATGTTTCTGCATAGGCTGGACAAGAAACGAGTGTCTCCGATCCTTATATATATATATTGATAATAATAGTCTTCATGCCATAATAAATCCTATACAATAAGATGCCATAGTTAGATTGCTGGTTTCAACAATATTGAGAACATCACGTCAAGTGGTGAAACATTCATTGCGATCTTTCTTTCTTTTTCTATTTCTTTATGACAGATGATTACTAAATCTATTATTTTCTTTTCTTTTTCTGCCTCTTTTTCTTACGCGAAAAAAGAAAGAACTATCACATCACCAGTTTGTCGTTCTCTTTTGATGAGAATATAAGAGAGAAATAGAGACAGAGCACGAGAGCGAGAGAAGATGTGTGAGTGGCTGAGAGAGAGAGAGAGAGAGAGAGAGAGACGCAGGGATAAGCGAAGAAAAAAGCAGAAATTAAAAAGCCCGAGAGCGGAAATGTCGAACTTTCCGGTTGTCGAAGCATACTACTCTTGGCTAAAATGTTACACGAATCAATATGTCAGTCTTCAATAGTTTCATCATTCAACAACATAATAACAACAATTTGACTTGACAAATGATGCGTTTCTTATTAATAATTGCTACATTATTATTATCATTACTTGGAAAAGTGCAAACAAACACTTATAATGTTACTTTTCAAATTGCTGTTCTCCTTCCAACTGATCCTCAATTACCGTACGATATGGAGAAAGTCAAACCAGCTATTCAATTAGCGTCTAATGAAGTTATTAGACGAAGTTTGTTAACTAATCAACATCCATTTGATGTTCGTTATGGTAATACGAATTCCTCGTATATAACTGGACCTTTAATAGCCATTGATTTTTACGCTAGACATCAAGCAGATGTATTTTTAGGACCGGTTGATGGTCCTGGCTTAGCTGCTGTAGCAAGGTAATTTCGTTGATATATATGATTTTCTTTTGTTTTATTCTATTTTAATTATGAATAGATATTCACCTCATTGGCGAATTCCTGTAATATCACCGGGCGGAGGTTTTAATTATCATTTTGATAATAAACGTGAATATCAATTGTTAACGCGAATGCTTCATTCATCAAAAACCATCCTTCATTTTATTTCTCGTGCTATTTTACCACATTTCAATTGGACCAGCGTCAGAATTATAGCTGAAAGAAATGTTGTTGAAGCTCAAGTAAGTAAACATATATTTTAATAAAATTTGATCGTTTCTTTTCTTTTTTTTTTAAATGAAATTAAGAGTGAATGTTATATGCTAATGGGTGCTTTATGTCGAGAATTGGGTAATCCAAATAATAAAGGCGAATCAAAAGACACGTTAGTTGATTTGATATTCGTTTTGCTTTTGGTGCTGTTTATCTTTCAACGTAAATATTTTCTGATTCCTTAGATGTTCTCATTCAATATTTGATGTTGATCGAAAAAATGAAACCAAAGAAAAATTACGTAAAACATTAGATGAAGCAAAGATTGAAGCTAGAAGTAGTTTAAAAATTGATTTATTGTAATCTTTGATTTCACGTCCTTTTCTTTTTGTCTCGATTAGTTTTGTTTGTTTGTATGGATTCAAATTTATTTCGAGATTTTCTTCTAATGGCATCTGATCTTAATATGATCAATGGCGAATATGTATTTGTCTATTTAGATATATTTCGATTGATGAGGTATAGCGATTTTTTTATCAAATGACTTTGTTTTTTTTTGTTTTTAATTTTCTTGTAATTAAAATAGAAAAGATATGAATTTAATTAGTTGGTATAAAAATGGTTCGAGCAAAGCCGAAAATGATAAAGCACGTCGTGCTTTTGAAACAGTACTTATACTTGCCGTAAAACGACCCGATACTGAACGTTATCAAGAATTTTCTCATCAAGTTAATGCATTACGAAATCGGACAAATACTAGTGGTACATCAATGACAGAACTTGTATGTTTACTAATTTCTATTAGATGATTTTCATATTTTTATTCATTAATGAACAACAACAAAACAATAGGTCAATCCATATGTTGCTACATTTTATGATGCTGTTCTGCTTTATGCATATGGATTAAATCGTACAATAGAGGCAAATCAAAATTATCGTGATGGATTTTCTGTCGTACGAAAAATGTGGAATGTTAGTTTTGAAGGTTTGAAAAATAACGAAAGCTCTGCGAACAAAAAATTTAAACTGAATTGTTTAGGATCAAATGGTATTGTTCAAATTAGTGAAACAGGTGATCGCGTTAGCGACTATTCTCTATTTGACCTTAATCCTAAAAGTGGTCATTTCGAAGTAATGAAAAAGGTTGATTTTATTTTCGAATGAAAATTTTCGTTATGTCTACGATAGGAAGTAGGAACTTATTTTGGTGTAAATTCCTCGTTCATTCAGCTAAAAGATATCTATTGGATTGATGAAGTAAAAAAGACACCTGTAGACGTTCCTGTAAGATAATATAGATAATCAACATTTGAACTAAACTACAGTTTTATTTTCCATAGCCTTGCGGTTTTGATGGAAGAAAATGTTACGTATATAAAAGTAAGTTTATAATGATAGTAGACTAGAAAAAAAAGAAGATTAATTTATCTATTGAATACAATTTTAAGATCCAGCCCTTCCCTGGATTTATTTTACTGCAATTGTGACATCAGTTGTGTTTATATTAACAATAATCGCATTTTGGTATTTTAAACGCGTTAGCTTTGAAGCTCAACTTAAGGCTATGAACTGGATTATTGAACCCGATGATCTATTTTCCATGGAAGATTTAGGTGTAAAATGTAAATCACTTAAACGAGACCGACATAAAGTAAGAGATGAAGACCAAGATAATATGAATAGTTTTTTTCTTCGTCTTTCAGTAAACTGAAGTTATTTTCATGTTTTATTTAGCGTGGTTCTGTACATCACATTCCATTAGCTGATGAAGAGAATGATACAGAAAATGGGGCAGCTGTCAAAACAGCACGTTTTAAGGTAACAAATTCAATTGAATATCTTTCCAAAAGTAAAGAAATTCCAGATGAAAAATATAGAAATTAACTTTCGATTATTATCAGGCACGACTTTATTGAATATCAGTAATAATTAAATATAAAACCGTTATTTCTCATGTATACTCATTAGCGAGTTTATTAGTAAACAGGAACTTATTTTTCTGTAATTAATAAAACACACACACACACACACACACACACACACACACACACTATGATAAAGTAAAATGTAAAATATTTTAAAATTACTCTTCGTGACACAAAAAACTAATGAATAAAGTCAGCTTCAAAGCCAATAGGGAATGAAGCTTTAAAGAAGTAAATTAATTTTTTTTTCAAAAAAAAACGCATAGATCAAAAGATAACTCAAAAAATCTTTGCAAAAAACATAGTAATACAAATTCAAAAAAAATAATTAGAAATATGACGGTGTCCAAAATCCAACTTAAAATTTATCTGAGAACGAAAAAGTCAATGCTAATACTACAATCACTATTTTTCTACATGTACATTTCTAAGAAAGATACGCACACACTGCATTCGTTTGGTGACAAATAATTTGTTTGTTTCAGGGCTCAATAGTAGAATTGAAATTAATTCAACATAAAACAAGAATTGATA
This sequence comes from Rotaria socialis, assembly GCA_905331475.1. Taxonomy (NCBI): domain Eukaryota; kingdom Metazoa; phylum Rotifera; class Eurotatoria; order Philodinida; family Philodinidae; genus Rotaria; species Rotaria socialis. The sequence goes on along the minus strand of CAJNYU010004201.1, from coordinate 58,488 downwards.
TTAATCGATTACTATTAATGGAAGTTAAAACTGTAAGTTTAATTTTTTCTTAAAGATTCGTTCATTCGTTTTCTTTTAATTAAGATAAAAGATATGCAAAGTGAATATCTTGTCCGATTTATTGGTGCATGTCTTGATCCACCTTGTTTAGTTAATGAATTTTGTTCCAAAGGGAGTCTACAGGTTATTTGATGATAAAAGTTTGCATTTCTATTCGATCTATATATCTATAGCAACTTCTGGAAAATTCTCAAATTCGACTCGATGATATGTTTAAATATTCCATTATTCATGATATTGTTAAAGTAAGCTGTTATAAGAAAATTTTAATCTTTTATGAAGATTATTTTTTATTCATAGGGAATTATGTATATTCATAATAGTGATCTTCAAGCTCATGGAAGTTTAAAAAGTACAAATTGCCTTGTCGGTAGTCGTGTAAGTTGATTTCAAATCTCTTGTTTTTAGAAAACGTTAAGTACATCTCATTATTTTAGTTTGTTATTAAAATTTCCGATTACGGCGTTCCATCACTTCGTTGTTCACTTCATCAAAAATATCCAGCAAACTGTGACGCATATTATAAATGTAAATCTTCAGTCGGTTGCCTTTTCTCGAAGAAAATATAATTTGTTTTTCTCTCAAGCATTACTTTGGTCAGCACCTGAAATCATACGTGATCCACATGCACCAATACAAGGTTCACAAAAAGGCGATGTATATAGTTTTTCAATCATACTTCATGAAATTATCTATCGACGTGGCCTGTTCGCAACTAATGAAACCGGAGTAATGCCAAAAGAAATATTTAATTCGATTAAATTAGGAAATGAAAGTCGACCACCATTTCTCGGTGATAATACACTATATGAGATAGGATATCTTATGAAACGTTGTTGGCAAGAAAACCCTGCTGATCGACCAGATTTCACATCTATTTTAAATACAATTAAGAAGCTAAGCAAGTAAGTGGAGAAGAATATTCATTTCTTTTTGTAGTTTTCTGTCTTTTATTGACGTAGAAAATTTGATAATGAAAATCTTGTGGACAATTTATTGCAACGTATGGAACAATATACAAATAATCTTGAGGAGCTTGTTAAAGAACGTACAAATGATTATTTATTAGAAAAGAAAAAAGCTGAAGAATTACTTTATCGTTTACTACCACAGTAAGTCGTTTGGAAAATTTTGTTTTTCTTCAGACAAACAAGAAAATAACATTTTGAAGTCCTAAAAATTTGATTAGGCTGATGAAAATAAAAGATCTCCTATAACCAAATGCTAACAACTGATGAAATTCTATAAATAGAATATTCTTTTGCAGAATCTAACATCGAAATAGACTTGTACTTTCACTAAATTGTAACTAAATTTCAGGTAAAATATTTCCTTGTTTCAAACATGAACGGAATAAAGAAACAACAACTATTTACGCTATTTTATCACAAGACAATAACAAAACCCTAGTAGTACTGTGTTTTGCACAGAGTGGATTGCGTAGGATGAAATATGAATGTAGTTTGAATCCTTATTGAGAAAGAAAACTTTCATTTCTAATCAGTTTTGTAAGTCTTGCGTCATCCTCGAGCGGAAATAGAGGCAAAACTTGTGAGCTCATTTGTAAAAAATCCACGAAATTCCGGTTTTCGAACGTTGCTTTGTTTATTTTTTTCTGTTTTTGAAAAGTAGGTGAAGTGTTTTTCAAATAGAAAATGTTCTGTAGTTCTTTCTATCGCATCAGGTTGACACCTGTTTTGAGCATGATTTACAGACGAGAGTATAAGTATGCTTTGAATAGGTTTATATAATTACTTATTTAATATGGGTTCGCGTCAATTCAATTCTACCGATGTGTCATTCTTTTGTTTAAAACTACAAACAGTATTTTTAGATCGAGATAAGTGTCAGACTTGACAATTATTTTGTACATGCATATCAAAGCGACAGATTGCATGCGAGAAAAATGCACTATCCAGGTGGCTAGAAAATAAAACTTGTTGATTTAAAATAAGATCTAGAGTGAGATATTTTTATTTTATTTAAAACTAGGAGCTTTTTCACATGATTAATATTTAAATCATTATAAAAGAATTGGGGAAATATGTATCGCATGGCGAACGCTGTAAAACGGAAGTCTTTTCTTTCAAAGATTCAAAACGCAAAACGATAATTTTCATGCTTTGTTAGTCAACTCTCGGAATGTTGTATACAAGATTAGCTGATTGAAAATTAGAACAGATGCGGAAACATCGGATTCGTATCCGATTGTTATGTGTACTGCAAAAACTGAGTCGATGTATATAAGTTGTGAATAATTCTGAGAAAAAAAAAGTTCTTTTTGAAAAAATCCCTGTACCCCACCTCAGGGATGGTCTGACCAATAATGACAATTTTTTCGATAACTCAGCCATTTCTTGACGGATCCTTCTCATCTTCGAACTCGACTGGGATATTGACGAGATCATTCTGTGTACAGAATTTCAAGACAATTGGATAAGGCTTTCAAGAGTTATTGTGCTAACGGATGGACACACTGATCGAATCTGAGCCTACTCACTTTTTGAGTACACAAAAAAGCTAAAAATAGATCTGTGATTGATATTATTGCATTCATATTTATCGGAAGAAAGATGAACAAAATTGACGTTTTTTTCTTTTTCTTTATTTCATTAAAGAACTGTAACTGCCGAGTTAATGGCAGGTAAACAAGTAACTGCCGAATCATTTGAAGCTGTAACTATATATTTTTCTGATATTGTTGGTTTTACAAAAATATCAGCTGAAAGTACACCATTACAAGTAAAACGATTTTTGAAATTTATAGAAAATCCTAGAAAATAAATTTCATATTTGAAATAGATTGTTTCGTTATTAAATGATCTCTATACATGTTTTGATTCGATCATTGAAGCATTTGATGTTTATAAAGTTGAAACAATTGGTGATGCTTATATGGTGGTCAGCGGATTACCGACGCGTAACGGTGATTTACACGCACGTGAAATATCACGCATGGCTCTAACGATTCTTGATGCTGTTATTCATTTTCGTATAAGACATAGACCTGATGAACAACTGAAAATTCGGATTGGTCTTCATTCAGGTAGAATTTGACTTTTAAAAATTTGCAAATTTTGCTTCTGCATTTTATTAAGGCCCATGCGTTGCTGGTGTTGTTGGTTTAAAAATGCCAAGGTAAAACAGTTTTTTTTTTCTATCTAAGATTTCCAGTATTTATAAATTCAATTCTTACATAGATATTGTCTATTTGGTGATACCGTTAATGTCGCTTCACGTATGGAATCGAATGGGCAACCATTAAGAATTCATATGTCACCTACGACGAAAGGACTACTAGATAAGTTTCAAACATTTATCATTAAAGCTCGTGGACAAGTTAATCTTAAAGTAATAATTTTTTTGCATAATGAATAAATTGTTTATCTTTTCATTTTAGGGTAAAGGTGACATGTTAACGTATTGGTTGTTAGGCGAACGTGATGGTTTACAAGTACCATTTAGCAATGATTCGGATATTATTGATAATCAAAATAAAACTGAAACGTTGAGTTCAGATCAATGATAATTTCTTTATAATATGTTTGTTTTATTTTTTTGGCTTTTTATCCATATTCTGAAAAATAAAAATTTTACTAGATTTTCATTATTTTTCTTTTATAGATGAAGTAGTCAATGCATAGGAATTCAATATTAAATAGCTTATATTTATATAGAATAAATAGAAGATTAATAATCAGTGACGAAACTCCATCGAGCTTGTCTGAATCGTGCAAATATTACCTTCGGGAAATCACATCGAGTTCAGCGTGACTCGTTTTTCAACGCTGTTACTAATTGTTTTCTATCATATAGAGATCTAATGAATTCTTCTGAATTGCATATTTTAGAATTTCTATTAAAATCATGTAGTGGAATAGATTTCGTTTGCTCAAATATCATTGTGCCTATATGTTTATGCTTTTCAATATCTAAATGATTATTATAACAATTGAAGTTCGAATTTGTAAATATACAGATTGATTGTTTTTATCGAGCTGTCTTTTGTGGAGCTCACGAATATTTTCGAAGAAAATAGTGAGTGTAAGTTTTAAGTTCGAGGTTTTGCGGCTGGGGGGGGGGGGGGGGGGGGGGGGGGGGGGGGGGGGGGGGGGGGGGGGGGGGGGGGGGGGGGGGGGGGGGGGGGGGGGGCGGGGNTTTAAGTTCGAGGTTTTGCGGCTCCCCCCCCCCCACCCCATTACAGACTGCGACAACCGTATTCATTGAATAATTGATGGTGGAGGGAAATAATTTCAAATTAGAAAAAGATTATTATCGAGTATATAGCAATAATTATAAATGAAATCAAGCGGGCTTAAATGAAAAAACAATATTTTATTTTTTAATATATTTTTTTAATGTACAAATAAATAATAGATTCCCGCTATTTTCATCGATCCTCAAGGAAAACAACTATAGTTGACGAGAAGTCTTTCAGTATACAGATGATGCGTCAGATAATAAAGCTAAAGGTATACGTGATTTCCACATTTCAGCTCCGTAGGAGCTGCGCTAACAAGCTTCTTTTACTTATTATTGTGCGGCACTGTTGATGAGAAGAACTTGTACTGGAGTGATTATTTATGATTTCGAATACTACTTGTCAATGGAAAACAAAAACATAAATCAGATGATCTAGCACGAGAAGTTCTAACAGTGGCAAACAAAAGCATATTGAATATACTTCATTTCTGTTTTCATTAGGGACTGAACTTTGTTTTTTTTCAACACGTAGGACACTACCAACTGAACAGTTCCCTTTGGTGTGTTGTCAATCAGTAAACCATGATTTTTAACACAACCTGATTGTCATGTGTTGTTGATTGCGTTTTACTACGATGAAATTGAAGACTATTTTTCATATAGATTTTATGCGATCATGTTGTACTCGGTTTAAAATAGTAGGACACGTAAGACAAACGTTTGATGTGCCGAATCACATCATGATTGCTTTTAGATAGATAGTCTCCTGGTGAATATTTCTTGCTCGTGTGCTTCTTGTTGATTTACAGTATGATCATATTTCAATAAAATAAAATAGAAGTGTCTTCCGTCGGTGAAATAGAAAAAAAAACATCTTATCCAGTTGTCTACTCAATAGTTGATCGAAAAAAGATCTTGTTCCCTTTTCAAAACAAAAGGTACGCATAATAAATAAGTTTTTTTCAATCGAAACTTTTATTAGTCTAGTAGCAAATTTTAAGTAGAGTGATTAATTTGATTCGATTTTTATCTAGATATGGATCTAAGAGTCTAGAAGTGCTTGTTACAACAATAATGAACGATTGAAGAATCAGTGCTATCTGATCCAGAAAGGTGGCCACTATTTCATATCATGTCAACTTCACCTTGGAAAGTTATGATTCAGTCGCATGTAGGAAGGGTGAAAATGATGCGAAAACAATGAACTTTGCCGGGGGAAATGAATTTCATCGATGATCCAGCGTTGAAATGGTAAATCAATGGTGGCATTTACATTTTGAATTCGTCAAAATGTTAGAGTGAGAGGAAAATAATACTCGTCATCGAACACCATAACAAAGAAAAGCTTTTCAGAATATTGATGTAGGTATCATATTTGTATTTAATGTAACCTGACCTTATTTTTTGGAGTCCTTTCGGCCATTAGTATGGCAGCCTTTCGCTCCAATGCCTCTCAGCGCAACTTTCCTACTACAGTCATATCAAAACTGTTTGTGCTTCAGAAAATTCAAGCAAAATAACGTTGCCATCGTTTCTTGTTTGCACCCTTAATAACGAGGTACACAGTTTTAATTAAAGACAAACGAGTTTTCGTGTAGTATAAAGTATGATAATATTTGTCAAATTAAGAATAAAGTTTATCTTTCGTCGACTCACTGTTTCCGTTGGAATTATTTGTAGAATAAAAAAAAACATCAGTCTATTCTCGGTATTAAATAATATTAACATAAAAAACCTTCCCATCTGTAGAGGATAATATTTATTTCTCGTTGTCTAATCTATTCGTTGGAAATATCTATTAAAGTTTTACCTTAAAAACTCCTTCCAGAAAAAATGCTTCGATAAATTTTAGAGCTTCTTGGTATTTTTATGCTCATCAAATTTAATAACATCGCTTCCGATAACGCACTAGGAAGATAAATTAAACGCTTAGGTTTAGTTTATTTTCAGATTAATGGCACGTTTTTTATTCTTTCTACAAGTCAGCAATAGGAACGTTTTCATATCGACAGTAACATGCATTTTGCGTGATTCTGATTTCATATATTCTCCTATAGCAACACTTTCTAAAGCTTTTTTTGTCTTAATGTTAACTGAAGCGTTATTATGCCATTCCCAAGTGGATTAGTGACGAATAAATAAAGCGGCAAGTTCGACAAGGAAACAAGTACAGAATGAAATAGAACAAGTAGGAGACAAGCTAAGCGTGTTAAGTGACCAATTTGATCAATTATACGCCTGAAAACATTTCAGTGCCGTTCGAATATTTACGCAATACGCACAAGTAAGAATTACTCAAAGTTGAAAACCAATACACGACGCATACTTTCCCTTAAAAGCAAATGACCACCTAGGAGAATTATTTCGCACTGAAATTTTGCACGAATGAGTGACTCTAGTAAGAAACACTTTTAGGCAAAGTTTTCTACTTGTAGATATACGATCTTCGAAATTATTTTACATCGAAGTTAATACCTATGAAAATTTTTTTCCAAGCAGTATTTTGAAATTTATTTCAATTCATTTTTTTTCTCAACACGAAGATGAAGTATAACTAATCTTGAACATAACATAAACCAAACTGTAGTAGTTAGACTCTATCTGACTTAGAATTTGAGAAGAGGTGATTAAATGAAAATATTTATTCTGCAGATTTATGCAAAGGACAAATCATATATTGACATAGTGAATTCACCATTTATTCAAGTGTTTGCTTTTTGAAAGCACCCTAACAGACGACAAGTTCTGAAACCATCTGTCTTACTTAAATTATAAAAGAATGCTTACGTCATGTCAATTTAAATAGGATAGTTGTTTCTTCAAAATGAAAAGATTGTAAACATTCATTCTAAAAGTCTATTTAAATATGATCCTTTTCTCGTCAAAAAGTCATGCATGCGCATTAGAACTGATTTCACAGCATTTAGCAAAGGCGGAAACCACTAATGAATCAGTTGTAGCTAAAGTTTTAGACAAAATCGATTTTTTTTTCTTCCGAAACAAGTAGTTAAAAAGAAATCCATCTAAAGTATACTTCGTCCAATGTAAACTGTATTCTTGAGCATCATAAGAGCAGAATGAAAAACACCTTAACTTCATCGAACTAAAATGAGATAAGAAAAACAATTGATGGACATGAGCAAAACACCATGACACGGTCTTGGCAACTTTATCTTTTATTATCGTCATGCGTGTGTCTGAGTAAAGGAAAAGAATTTTAAACACAACTTAGCGAATCAACTAATCGGATTCTTTTTATTCATACAAAAAAGAAGTTTTAAGTAATAATTTATTCTTAATTAAAGAAAGCGTAATGATTTTAAAAAAAAAAGAATGTTTGTGCGTGTACATGTATGTTTGATAATTAACAAGAACCAACAACATTAAATAAGTGCGAAGTAGAGAACATATTATTTATCAAACACAAGAAGCCATTAAATTAATTCATACAAGATATATTAAATACATGAGCAAAAGCAAAAAATTCCACCGGAAAAGAAAATAAAACTTAACAACGGACGGTTGTTATTTAATTTTTTTTGCTTTTATAAAGAATGTTTCGATACACGGTCAAGATATTCATCTGACTTCAAGTTTACAATATTGAACATGCAGAACAACAGGTAGAAGTTGTTACAGTTGAATCCGGCGTTGGTGATGTGGCATTTGCTGTTCTATCTTGATTATTGTCATGTTTATGTTTTCGTTTTTGATCGTTATTTGTTGATTCAGGAAGGTTTTCACGATGGACAAGATGCATCACAGTCGTTTTGCCTGATGATTATATGAATAATATATAAATATTTTCACGCGAAATGTGACTTAGACATGTTACCTTGTTGTAACCGTAGAGCGCCTAATGTAACATTACCATGTAAAAATCTTCCTTGATAGATTAATCTTAAAACTTCATAACGATCTACTTTGGGTTCATTTGCCCATTCTATTAGAAAAACAAAAATCAGTAAGGAATAGGAAACAAGATTCTTTTCTGCATTTTAAAAACCTGCGGGCCAATTTTCAAAAATATATTTAGCTACATCTAACGCTGTAGTTGTTGATCGGAATTGAAATTCAGCTGTTTGGCCGCTGACAAGGATTAGTTTGAGATTGATCTAAAATAATACGAAGAAAAAAATAGATTATTTTTTATTGAAAATAACTTTCTTTACTGACAGTATCAGACGTTAAAGATTTCGTGCCCATTGAAGGTCATAATGTTTGATGAAACATGTACTTTAACGATTTACAAATAATCTAAATATGGAAATTGATATTATTTTGTCGCTACAATCACAAGTTATTTTATTTATTTATATTTAAAAAAGAAAATAACCATTTGACTTTATTCTTAACTTGAAAATATTTATTTACTCGGAGAGAAAAAATAAACTATTTTTTTTGCACAACGTTTCTAAATTTATCATTGGTAGGAAAATTGAACTAATCAAACAATGGCGATAGTTTTCTTTCGACTGGTCTGTCGTGTTTTTATTTTAAACTGTTTAAATATGAAATTAACACAAAAAACACTTTTTCAGTGTTTTGAAAAATCTCGTCCATCAGCACCAATAATTAATTCTTTACCAAGTAAAATAATACAGAAGTAAACAAATTAAAAAAAACAACAACAATTATCATTTAGACATCCAGCCATCTCAATCTCAAATAAAAAGTTCTAGTGAACAACGTGAATCGAATGTTCATCGATCCGATTTTGTTTTACCTATTCATATACGTCAATTAGATAATACATTATCTAATGACAGCATACCTTATCTAAATGAAAGGAAATTCAATGATGAAAACCTGTTGCATTCGAGCCAAGAATTTTATCGAATATGTCCAACAATTGTTAAGAATGAAAATCCGCTACCGAAACTGGAGGTATTTATTATATTATTTAATCACATGATGATAAACATAGATATTAAATAGAGGTCTTGGGAAGAATAATATTTTTAACTTTGACCAATAAATTACAGGAACATAGCAAATAACAGTTTTGGTAATGTGTTTGCTCGGTAGATTACAGTACTCTGAGAACATTATATGATCTAAAGTTACTTCAAATACTGAAAATACATTTGACGACATGTTGCATGCAGCTGTCCTTTGTTTTATTTGTAATAATTATTTATGGGAATTCATCTGCCGGGGTATTAAAATTGCCATGAGGACTACATAATGAGAAAACGGGGTAAAATACAGTGTTCCTATTCGACTTACTAGGTACCGCCAAGTGTGTCTATTAAAATAGAAATAACTTCTTCAAATTTAACATTAGTCTTCATGAAAGTTTTTAGCTCTGATATCGATTCAGTTGAATGAGCAAATTTAGTGTTCGCAGCTATCTTATGTCTAACAATTTATCTAACGTCCTGTAACTTCAAGAATAAGGCTTCCATCAATAAAACATTGTCCAGCTGTCAAAAATGATAGAATAGTATTAACTTAGGATGATAGCGAGGATTTAGGCTAATATTGTTAAAATATGTATATTATAGCTTTCACTCGCTAATGCAATAGATAGGAATTTTTCCATCCATATGCAATTTACTCTCATATTGACAAGAGTACAGTGGAAATTCGGGAATTGGCGTTGTTTCCGCCACCCGTTTATTCAGCGTGGCGTCATAAAAATAGATTTGAATAGCATGAAATTGATGGAAGTCTATTAGAAACGTAAACACCAATGAAAAACTGACTGGAGTTAATAAGATTATGTTAAATATCTTCTTATTCCAACATACATCGCTTTTTTTTTTCTTCACAACATGACTAAGATGCAAAAGACTAAATCTATTGTGTTTTTCTTTTTAGTTTATTAAAATATCCTCGACTGAACGCCAAATGGAATTATTTGCTGAATATACCCATGATGAACCCTTAATTGATTGGAAATCCATGTTTGAGATTCTACAAGATTATCGTAAAAAAGCTATAGAACAAAGTAAGTGAAAAATAGTTAGAATCTTTTGATTTTTCATTTTCATAACAAAAATATTCTTCTATAGATCAATATGAACAATTATTATGGACCGAAATATATCGTCCAAAAAATACAAAAACCTATCTAGGAAATCATACACGACAAATGAAACGTCTAAATGAATGGTTTTCATATTGGAGAAAAAAATTACAAAGTGACCAACCTAAAAAGCAAAATTCACGAAAAAAACGCAAACGCATCGCTGATGACGATTATTCCGACGAAGATTTTTCTAATGATTCAAGTACGTGTTTGAAAAAAAAACGAAAAATCTATTCGATGGTTAACGTGTATTTCATATTTCAATCACATATTTCATTGGTTGAATAAATACCATATTAACCAAAATAAAGAATCAAAAATGAATTTTTTTTCATTTTTTGCTCGACAAGGTCTAGATCATTGAAAGTTTACAATGTTTATCTGGGTATAACGAGCATACATGTTTTTGTTGTTATTGATAAAATATGAAATATCTTCAAGTGAAATATAAATTTACAATTTCCTATTTAGATATGCTATTCGATGGTGGTTGCCATCCGAAACCAGAACATCCACAATTGATTTTTATTCATGGCTCCGGAACAACATCGCTTGTGCATGCCCTTGCTGATGAATATAATTTTATAGTAATTATAGAACTGGGCGACTTTGAAACTTTTCTTTCATTAGATGAGTAACTGTCAAAGCATAAAGGATGTGAATTTCATTAAATAAGTTTATACTATTGATTTTCACTTTTTTAAAATAATAATGCAAGACATCGAGACCTGAGCTAGAGAAGTTGGTAAACATAGCAAAATAGAACTGTTGAAATCAAAACTAAAAATTATAATCATACCTTTCATATTTTTCGACCGTAGATCAAAGAAATTTTATTTCTATGTGTTAGAACTAAATCCCAAAGTAGTATGCTAAATATAGGGAGCAAAACAAAATTTTGGGCACGCACATCGTCATTGTTTATAAAATTCTTTTCATACCATGCCAAGGATTTCTGATGTGTACGTGTCATGATATTTTGTTATTGTCGGATGTAATCATTGTTCAATAGGCATTGAAATTTTGAGTGCGAAGACAGATCTAATATCAGTTTCAAATGCAATTCTTTGTCTCAGAATGCTGTTTCGCCGTTTATTCTCAATTATAGAATTTTGGTTTAACTAGTTTTTTTTACATTGTAGGTAACTGAAACGAATGGGTCTCAAACACGAGCACGCGCACCTCTACTTAAACAACTTGAACAAGTAACAAATCACCATCAACTATCCTTTAAACGTTGTCCATCAGATACGATTATGTTGCAAGGTTAGAAATTTTTTATACGAAAAATTATTCTAACTTTTATTTTCATTCTTTCATTAGAAGATGAATCGAAATCGATGAAAGAATTATTATCTCCATTACCCGTAAAGAAGAAAGCTAAAAATGAACGTAATTCAATAACGTCTTATTTTAATCAAGGAAAAAATAATGATGAACAAAAAGAAAATAAGTCTCAATATCAATCAAAAGCAACAATTTCTGATAGAAAAGACTCGAAAAAGTTAGCCAATGAAACTAATACTACAAAGCGACGAAGTAAAACCAAACCAGAAGAAAAACCAATTATACAACCAGATAATCAATTTCTCTCATCTGTTCAAGTTGAAAAAACATCTCTTATTCTTTTCGATGAGGTATACTTGTACAATAACATAGCGGGCAACAACAGTAATATTTTGTAAACTTTAATTTCTTCTAGATTGAAACATTAACAACTGATGATAATTTTTGGTCATGTTTGAAAAAATTACTTGAAACAGCTAAAAAACCTATTATTTTAACATCAAATAGTAGAACGAATCCAGAAGACGCAATTGTTAATCTATCAAAAATTGGATATTACGAACTTGTTCATCTTGAACCGAACGAAGAAGTAAACAAGTTTATTTAAAGAATCTTCTCTCAGACTAGTAGAATTCTCCGCTTGAATTACATATCTACATGGAAAATACAGCCTATCATGTTATGACAAATGATTTCATATCCTTGAGAGTACTAACTTTGTCTTCGTCACGGAATGGGATCCAGATGTAGGATAGGAGCAATATATAGTAGTGAAGCTTTATTGTAAAAACACAAGTGTATTGTTGACTTTTCTAAATGTACTCCGACTCACTTTCAGGGATATTTTTCACAGTCAGCTCGATTCTTCAGTAGATTGATTGATTTACCTAAGTGGAGAGTGTTGTTTTTTTTATTTCTTGAGGCTTGAAGTAGAACTTCATCTCTATGCCTACAATATATTTATTATTCTTCATAAGTGGTGACTTCTTCAAGAAGCACAATTTATTTATTTACTCCTACGCTGACTTCACCGAAGAGAACAAGATCAAAATAAATTTTCTAATGTCCTGAATTCTCGCTAAAATTATTGATTTTAATACATCTGATGGTAAAATCATCATAAAACAACTAATTTTATGATACTGTGTCTCGCTTTTCTTGATATCCTACTCAAATACAAGACATGTAGTCAAAACCAAATTTGCATAATCTTGGAATACGACCTTGAGCTGTTTCTAATTTTAGCTTAATCTAAAACATCATAGGAATCAAGAGTTGCAAAGTTTACATTCGCTCTTGCACAACACAATCTGCAGATTTTCTTTTTTTTTGTAAATTATAATCGACTACAAAGGCGATGTGTGATGAAACAACATTTTTAATAGAGATTCTGACGTCACTTTGACCACAATACTAAATTTTTAAAATAAATGCTAAGTACAAGGATTATGCTAGTCAAGAATTTTCAAAGTTGATATTTTGCCAATAAAATATCAGGTCTTTTGAGATTTAAAACTTCTAAACAGCGGACGTAAACTATCCGAGTGCCTCTGAAAAGTTAAAGATAGCATTTTTATCTTATTTTGCGCTAAGTAGTTAACATTTCAATTGGGGTGTCAATTTACAGTTTATTTAATTTAAATTTAACTTCGCGAAAAGCTAATTTAATTTTAAATTAAATTTTATCAAGTTAAACTTAAAAAAGATTTAAATTTTTGGACTGAAAAGTCATTTAAATTAAAAAATTTTTAATTTAATAAATTGTTTGGATGGATATACATCATTGCTATGAGGAAAATAAGCGACTTTAATAGTAGTAAATACTAAATGAGAGGAGAATCTAGAATTTTTGGTTAATATTTGTTCATAATAGTTAAAATTTATCTACAGATTGTGCAGGATCCACCATCTTTCTTCTTCAAAATACCGGGATACTCATAAAAACATATTCAATAGCACAATTCGTAGAAGAATGACTAGCTTTAACTTTAGAAAACAAGAAACCTACTTAAATTTGACTTTAAATAGTAGCAATCAAGCCAAAAGCTATGTTTATCGACTAGTTTTCAAAATTTAACTAATTTGAATTTCAAACAATTTAATTTAAATCTAGTTAAATTCAAGTGATACAAAATTTAAAATTTAATTAAGTTTAAATTTAACTTTTCATTCGAAAGCAATTTAATTTATGTTAAATTTAAATTTTTAAAAATTTATTTCCTGATTGGATAAATTTTTTTAAATAAAAATATGACACCCCTACATTTCAAATACAAATATTGATTGCAATTTAAAAGATTTTTGTTGTAAAAAAAATGTGAAACACATTTCTGAATCAATATCGACTCATCTGCCTGTACTAAATATTTACAAAACTCGTTATTTTACGATAATTGAAGTAAATCGAACTTTGTTTGACCTCTATTCTTTCATAGGAACTTGTTTGCTGTTTTCTTCGATTGATACTTTTGATTGAGATGTTCGAAGTACCTGTGCTGGATGATCTTAAGAAACTTTTTCATTTTTGCTCATGTAATTTACGGCAAACATTATTAACACTGGAATTTATTGCACAAACATCAACAGTGAAAAATATTGAAATATCCGCTTCAGAAGAGAATAATTCAACAATATCAAAACCTAAATGGCAATCATCGCGTATATTCGATGCTATGTATTATTCACATCTTGGTGAACAATGGAATGAATCTCCAATGAAAATACTTTGTGATGATTTAACAGTAAAATATACATCCAAATATAAACAATCTCATTGGCTGTTACTTAGTAATAGTAAAACTGATGAAAAACGGTAGATTTCGATTTTATATAATTATTTGAGAAATTGTAATTGTTGTATATTTTTTAGCATTGAATTGTATGATACATTCAAATTGTTTATGCAAGAAGAAGAATTCGATAATATTATTGATCAGCCATCTTTTTATCTCGATTATCGACCTTATATTCGACAAATTTGTCAAAATGAACAGAATAACAAGAGTGATTTAAGTTCAAAGCGACGGTATGATTTAACATATACAATTCAATTGATTATCATTTTTGTTTTGTTTATTCCTTTAGCATTCGACATAGTCTCAGTTTTCGTGGTTGCTCATTACAATGGCCCGACTTTGAAATTTTATCGGCCGGTATCGATTAAGTCTTTGAATATTTTCATTAATCAAAAGGCCAATTAGTCTTATAATTCAGTCAGATATTATATATATATATATTTTTTTTGTTTTTGTGATATCTTGTATTTTCAAATAATAAAAAATGTCAGATGAATTGTTTCGTTATATTTTTAATGCACTTACTATGCCCTGACACACTTGATGTTCTTATTTTGAAATTTTGATTCCATAAGAAAAATCCCTTAGCGATTTTTCTTTAAAATATATTTATCCTTCTACAAAATTTCCTTTAGCATTCTTGACAATAACTTTGACAACGCTAAGAACATGAACATTGCTCAAAGCAGTGAGACACAATTATAGTACCTAAGATATATGCAAAAGCTTGGACTAGAAATAGTTTCTTCACTTCAGGAACTTCCCTAGTGGGCAGATGCCATTGCTGCATCGGGAAGATCTATCCGTGATGCATGTGAGTTTTAGTTTATTAAGCTAAATTTTTAATACGATGCGAAGCGTAGCATCTATGTAGCCCGTCGCGTGTTTTCTTTTGCTTTCTTGACGTACGCATCTTTTTCATCATTTTGTGGCCCAATGATCTCGGGTACCAAAAAACATAGGAAATTTGTTGAAACGTGAGATCAAAGTATCAAGTTCGAACTTTTTGTCCCTGTTTTCTATTCTTTAATCTGATATTATATCCACTCATAAATAACGTTCCAAAACGACAAAAATGAAAGAAATTTGTTTCGAGATGATTGAAATGACGTCATCAACATATGTTAACCACTATAGTCTATTCATTTACAGCTGGTCTAATATAATGAATCATGGAGATAATTAATGGATCAATCGAAGTCGGTCTTTAAGAATGTATCGCTAAGAAAGAATAGAGTTTTTAGAGTGATGAATTCCATTATGGCTACATAAACATTATTCAAAATTTCCCTGAATAGTAAATTTTTTTGTAGAAAATCGAGATTTTTGCTTCGCATCACATTTCGAATACGAGTGAAACTCAAATACCATCTAGTTACACTGAGGTTTCATCAAGAAAGATAAACTTTGTATATTCAGTTGTATAGCCAACATGTGAGCTTGTGGCGTATGTGTATGATGCAATAAGTAAATGTCAATATTAAATCATATGACAATGTGTTAATGTTAGTGTTGCATCACACTAATTCTAAAGTATGATTAAGTTGCGCCTCCTAACCTAGTTGGCTTAGGACAGCTACCCGGATAGCAGGAGGTATGGGTTTGATTCCCATGAAGGTCACCTTTTTCATCGTTACTGTCACATAACAGCAGTGACACTGCTTGTTGTAACAGGATTTTAATGCTTACTCCACACCAGAATGCTTTTATTCTCTCTCGCCTACTCTTTATATACTTAGAGTAGAACAATAGAGGAAAAAAATAAATATTAAAGCGACACAAAGAGAAAGAGCAAACGTTGAACATTGATCCAAGTAGAAGCACGCGCTAGACTAAATAGTGATATATGATTATATCAGGAGAACAGATAAACTCAACACGATGAGAGTCAGTAGACGGTTACATAATGACTAGTATATACATATCGAAGAGAGAAGAGTAAAACATGATATAACACCCGATGACAGGATACGGTTGGAATAACATGCACGAACAATCAACTCCATAAGAAAGTGATACTATATCACGATACACAATAAACTCAACCGAGGTTGTTACACTTGTTTCTTTCGTTTTATACATATTAGCGCCTAACACAATGTGTCTGCTTGTATGCATGGTGTGCTAGTTGATTAGATCACTTCTGTGCCACACTTCGATGAGACATCTAATAAGCTTGAAAGGACGGAGTGAAGATTAGCACGGCGACTATACTAGAATGACACTCAAAATTGTCGTGATGCGTTCCAATTAGATTATTCCTCTGGCAAGTTGAACCTAAAAATGTGCGCAATTTTACTTAAAAGAAAAATATAACCGGAAAAAATTGTCGATCATGCGTTGGGGGAAGTATTAGCAGGCAATGGCGTGTTTTCGGCATAGACTCAGTGCATTATTAATCAATTGGCAATTGCATCATAAATAAACTTCCTTTGATCCATTTTAATCGAATGGATTGGTGTAACATGTAATCAGGCGGGCATTCATTATAGACGGTGAATGACGAAAGAAGAAAATAACTAGGAATACATATTTATGAACAGCAGCACTAGTAAAATTTGATCAAATGTAGAATCAATTGATACAGAAAAAGAATTTCCTGTGAAAATGAATGGCATTCTTAGGAGATTAAAATATTTTATAAATTGAAAAGATAACATGCAAGAAATATTCAGACTGTTCTCAGAACTCCGATGAGTAATGTTAATGTAAATATCATTGAAAGCGATGATATTAATTTTTAAGTACGCCTTTCATGTTTATAATAATATGCAAGAGAAAAGAATTCCATATTACTAATAATCAAAACATGAAAAAGAACTTATCACCATATTCACAATCTATTTTATTTGATACAATAACATTCTATTTAAATCAAATTACATGACGCGTAATTAATAGTCTGTATTTCTTTACAATTAATGATCACATACAGTGCGTTACCGTACCAGCTATGAAGTTTTTAAGACCCATTCTTAAAAGGGCTAAAATTTAACAGCCCAAAATATTGAGAAATAACCTTGTGCTAAAAATTCATCTATTGTTGCTAATTAAAGATTTGATTTGACCCTTTGAGAGGTATCGAATATTGATGGGTGGTTTGTTTTGCCTTCTAATCGGTACAATCTATCGTGTCGGTTAAGGTATCTATGCACTTAACACGCTTAGTTGTCAAGTTATAAAAAAAATGTATATAGTTTTTTAATATTTGTATAAATTCGAGAAATAACTCTACAACGGTAAGCATTCATTGATATAAATAATGTATTTCTTTTCTTTTGAGAGATCCGAATGTTGTGGCAACTTATTCCCGTTCGATAGCTAACAACGGTGTACAGCCATAGACAGTAGGAGTATGATGTTGTACATGGTAGAAACTTAACTACATACAGTCATCTTATCTCAGTCGTTAATAAACTATATACAATATTTTACAAGTACGGTCGTAAATCATCAGAATAGTTTACGACAAAGAAAAGGTCATTCCTATTCAGCGGTACACAAGTATCGCCATCAGGCATTACAATAGAGTTAAAAGCAAAACAAAAGATTATTCATTCGAAAAATACAAGCGGGGGGGGGGGCTGATTTATTGTACCAGAAATCATGAGAAATCACTAGAAATCATTAAAAGGTGGTCGGATGAAAATGAAACCCAAAAATCGATTTTGACTATTAGAAAAACATGAGAAGCCATTAGAAATCGCTAAAAGCCATTTCATATTACAAAAATTCTCCAAATATACAGTAAAAAAAGAACAAATTGATTTCTAGTGATTTCTCTGATTTTCTAATTTTCTATGAGGATCCCCAAACTTGGTGACTATCCTTAACTTTCATCGATTTCTCATCGACTTTATTAATTTCTAAACATTTTCAACGACTTTCGGCAATGTGACTTTTACATATAAAACTGATTTCCTGCGATGGAAATCACTAGAAATCAGGCGAAATCAAGAAATCAGTTTTCCCCCTTGGACAAATAACATTTCTCTGATGAATTTTTTCGACATCTTTATGTCAGGCTCGATTATTTCCCGTCAACTGACATATTGTTAGATGCTAAAATGAGTTAATGTAGTTATGTTTCTAGATCATTGTTTGTCGTTAAATACATAATTTACTTAAGTGCGAGCAAACTTTCAACTGTGTATGTTCCTGTGTAATATGAACAGTTGGGAGGGAAAAACGTAGCCCACTGGTTCATTTTTTCTTATTGATATTTGATATACAAAAATAAATAAGTTGCATATCTCAAATACGTAATTATAACTCATTAATTTCACGTATGAATGATGAGATCGATTTTTATGTTATGTAAAATAATAATAATAATTGACAGAAAATGAGTGTGTCCGTCATGAAGCTATTTAAAAATTAAGCACTCTAAGTATTCCGATGGATTGTCTTCAAACGTGTACGAAATTTATGATCTTAAGCTTTCCAGCGAAAATTGATCATGAAGCCAATGAAAAATATTTTCTAGTGCTAGAGCGCGACCTTTTCTTTTTAGCTTAGGGAAACACCAATAAGTTCTTTTTTTTTACATAGAAAACAAAAAGGCTGCATCAGAAATGATCGATTGTTATATAAGAAAATTCATTGAGTGCTTAAATAATTGCGAGAAGATGACATGCTGTATGTCAACATGATTCTTTCAGTCTATTTAACCCAGTTAAAATTATCAGTAGGCAAAGAAAGGAAATTGACTTTTATTTATTCTCAAAATATCACCAAATCAAAAAAAGCAAGTGTAAATGTCTATTCAATGTGTATTGATGTAAATAAAATTGCATACCTGAAAGAAAAAAATGAGATAAATGAACTATTATTGCTCGATATATCATTCTAATGTTCATTCTGAGAAAATGGCAATCTTCGAAAAGTCCCCATTGAGATCCACATCGAACACAAATGGTTCTTTATAACTATCATTCATGAAGCAACCATTATCTTGACAGGAATTGTATAATCGATGCAAAATTCTATAAATTAATCTAACGTTTTTGAGATCAATACACAGGCGTTCTTTTTTGCTTTTTGTTCAAAAAATAAACATATTGCATGACAATAAAGTCTATCGTAATCTTGAGCCCGATAGAGTTTGTTTATATTTAACATATATGAAAATAAAAACGTTTTGCCATTCAATATTGATATAAATCCTTTGCTGTTTCTTATTCAAATGTTCAAATACTCAGAGAAACATTGAGTGTACAAAATTCAGTTCATCATGAATTTAGTGGTATTGTGTTAGAGTTAGAATGATCTTGCTTTAAAAGAAACCTTTTATTTATTCGCACGATCCAGATTATCATTAGTGAATGAATTCTTTTTATTTTCTGCACATTATATTGTGTCTTTTAGCATGATAGTGAGTATATTTGTGTTTTACTCCACATATGATGTCTCTAAACAGAGTGAAGAACCTAATCGTCAATTACAACCTGTGTATGATTTCTTTTTTTTTATTTCTTTTTATAGAAAAACGAACGACTTATCGAAGATCGCTCAGCCTACGAACGTACCCTACTTGAAAAGATTGAATAAAAATGAGTTTTTTTGTACTTTTTATTTTCTCTTGAATTCATCGAGTGTATCTCTTGAACTCTATCCGTAGCTTGTCAATAACGTAAAAGAGAAGTCAATATTAAAAGTTAACATCTAGCAATATTTGATGACTATGTGGGTGAGTAAATGAGTATATGTCGATGTTACATTAAAAATCTAGTGTTGATGAAAACAAATTTTGGAAATGTTGCTTGTTTTTTACGATGTATTAAATGACATAAATGCAGGTTGATTGTTATTTACAAAACCCATGGAGTACTAAGAATCAAGATTACGAAAAAAGGATTCCCACTCTCTATCTTTGTTATTCGTCAAGTACAGAAATATTCTAATTAATAATATTTGTGCACAATATAATAAAGAATAAGAAATCGTAGAGAATGAAAAAAGCCACATCAACAATATTATCGAAGAAATAAAGAGGAAACGTGGGCGAACAGATCATTGACAATACTCAGTAAAACAGTTTATTTATATTGCATTCAACTAATGAAAATGTAAATGTGCCTTCGTTTTTTGAAAATTAGTCACTTTCTCGCTATAACCTCTATTATTCCACAGTTTAACACGTCGAATAAAATATCTTCTATAAGTCGACTCACCGTGTTGTATGAGTGTCGAAAAACATGACATGAATATTATCTACGATAATAACAAAAATATAGTCATAATCAATCTATATGTTATGTTCTTTTTCAAGTTTTGTTATATGACTGAAAATTCATTTGCATATCTATATATCTATTTATAAGTATACAAGCGTTTGAGGCTCATCTAAATTAATATTAATAAATTCTTTTTAATAGCATTGCGTAGGCCCTATGTTAAACAGTAATGTTTGCATTCAATATTATTGTTTCAGCAATGAGCTATATAATCATTTTATTTTAAAATTCCATGATTGTTCACTATGCGTTCCCACCGTTTCTTTCTACTATAACAATTACTTCTCGTTCGTCTTCTTTTACAGGCGTAGTTTGAAAAGTCTTTTTTTTCTTATTTGTTTCTATTCCTCTCTCTCTCTCTCTCTCTCTCTCTCGCCTCTCTGATTCTCGCTTGAGTATTTGGTATATAAGTAGAACTGAAGTTAGCTTTGCATATTATCATTTACTCATGACTTGAAATAAGGAGTCTAATTATGATGTAATTATTTTTGTTTTAGATACTGTTGTTTTCTTTTCTTTGACTCTTAAGCAAAAATGATTGCGTTACTAATTCCAATTCGCCGTATTTTCATATTTCTTATACTTGTTCAGTCAGTTGCTCTTTATAAAATTTACTCATTAGATAACAACGTAAGTTAATTGAAAATTTTTAATAGATTTCTTCTTTTTCTTAAATGATTAATTCTAAACTTAAAAAAAAACATTCTTTAGCCATCGGCCCTACAAAGTGATTCATTATCATCTTCTTCTTCTTTCAATAAAGAAAATAATCAAGTATTACCATTTAAAAGTATGGAAATTCATGATGGCGATAATGATGACGGCGCAGTTTTCGATACAAATAATTATGAAAACAATGATAATGTAGCACCATGGTTATCGTATTTATCGGAGACGAGACAAAATGAGAAACCTTCATGGAAACGTTCGATATTTTCATTTAAATCATCAAATTCTGATGTGCAACATCGCAATAATCGACCACATTGGAATCCACTCGTAGCTGCTTATAAACGGTGTGGTGAACTCTCGATGCACGAAGAACGAGAATCTTGTTTCAAGGATGCAGTTCAAAGGCTTTTTGTTTTTAAGCTACGAAAATAATAAAACGATCTGATACTAACACAGTTAAAAATATTAAATTAAAAAAGAAAAGAAAAGAAAAAGAAATTATAAGCATTTCTGAAAAGTAATAATAAATCGTTCTCTTTTTTTATGTCGCGCAAGCGTATGTGTGCGTGTGTATCCCGTATGAAAAAAGAAGCACAATTAATCAATCAACATTTAATTCTTAATTCTATACGATCGCTTAATTTTGTATCGGGCTTTCTTATTGTTGTAATGTTTCGTCAATAATAATAAAACAGACAAGAAGGACATTATGATGCTGCTGATAAACTGATTAAATCTTTTTTTATTATTTCCGTTCTCGAAGTCCAACAAGAAATCTACGGAATTTATTTAGAAGAAATCAGTCAACTGAAGAGTTTCTTATATAATTTTAAGGAGAGACGGTGCATAAGTTGACACATACATGCTCATACTCAAGTTTTTTGCCAACTCATTTTTGATTAACTTTTTCTTTTCTTATTTTAACACTTCATTTTATTAAGATCAATTAGAATCGAAAGAATGCCTCCGAAATCAGTTGATATACAAGAAACGCATGTAGATTGCTCAAATTTATTTTACATCTTCAATTCACCTGAGTACAAAAAATATGTTCATTGTAAAACAAATGAAAAAAAAAACTGAAGGCCATAAAAAAAATGAAAATAAGAATGTTCAACCAATCATTTGCTTTCGTTCACGTTCAAGAACACGCAAAATATTTTCCAAAAACATATAATCGGATTTTTGTAAATGAAATTTCCTTAATATATTCTGTACTAGTTCAGAATTATGATCAATTTGTAGTGAATGTATGAATTCATTGGATAACATTGAATTTGTCATTATGTGTGTCGGTAATTGAGTAGCTGTATTAGTTGTTGCCATACTACGTTGCTCATCTGTATCACTACTAGCAATACTTGCTGTTGACAGCGTACTAGTAAATGAATGTACATTTTCTTGACTATATAACTAAATAGAAAATTCATATTTAGAAGTATGTAAAAAGAACGCTTCTAGATAAAATTGGTTTACGTTTTTTTATGCTTTGGGTAAACTACATAATTCATAGTTAGTGAATGTATTAGGGGATAAAGTAAAAAGATGGAATAAGCTCTTAATTGATTCGAACTGATTCAACCTGTTGTACGAGAGAAAAAGTCAAGGAAATAATCATTTTTTTCTTCTATTTATGACTTTGAGGAACCTTGTCATAATAGGAATCGAATAATGTCAATAAGAGTTTTGAAAAATTAAAATGAACAGAATAGATAAGATTCCATTTTTTAAAGAGCATTCATTAATATTCATCAAAATATTAATCGGATGATTGCACATTTTTCTCATAAATAAATTACTTAGACTAAGATGATTATGTATTTCTATGGATGCCATATAAAATTTATTTTTGACATAGAATAGATGAATCTAGTGTTTTACTTTTTATGATTAGCTCTCGAGACGAGATCAATCTAAAAATTTACTTTCTTTTCAAAATATACGTACTGATCTGTTATTTGCTTTCATATATTTAAGAATAGCTAAAGCAAGAAAATAGATTTCTTGTAAGCTATCTTCCATATTCAACAAAGCAAAATCAGCTGGTAATAGTTGTCGAGCTAAATGCGCATTTTCGATTAATGGCTGAATTAGTGTTGTGCGTTCTTGTCGTTGCGCTATTTCATTATGTTTACTTGAATATAAATTTACAGACATATCATCTATATTAATCAATATTGTTATGGATGTATCGATTTCGTCGCCATTAAGAAAAACACCTCCATTTTCAGATACATCATATGTATGTTGAGATACAATTGCATGGCGAATATCCTTTATATTTGTGGTTTCAATAGCTTGCAAAATAAAATCCGGTGAATAAGAGGATGTAACGGATGATATTAATGATAGAGCTAGATCTAGATGATAATCATTATTTGATTGTACCGGTTCAGGACCAAGATGGCACGGCTCAAATAATGATAATGACATAAGAGTTTTGTTTGGTGTTGATGGCATGATTGACTTTGTTGGTGATTGTACTGCTACAGACACTTTTTTTTGTAGTTTTTCAGGTGCTCTAAATCAAATATATATTTATGAAAATCTTCCTATTGATTAGTGAAATATCGTTCATTTAATAAATTATTGTTATATCGAGTAACCGTCATCGCTAACATCTGTTTTCTTTTAATCATGGAATTAAGATTGCAATTGGAGAAAAAGAATGACAAGAACGAATACAGACATTAATATGCGCTGAGCGCACATATTCGAACTTAGCTGTCTCAACAATCATTCTTCATTAATTATTAAAAAGAAATAGAAGAAAACGACCTCAACCATAAATAAAGTAAATATATATTTGATGAAATAAATAATCTAGAAATGGAAGGTTCTAAAATTTTGCTCAAACTTCAAGTCATTTTCCTAATTCCCCATGTGTCCCTGGTAAGAAAAATACCTAGACAATGTTTCTGCAAGTACTATTAATCTTACTGAGTGTTTTCACGGCGTTCATCGAGTATCATCTGTTCAATATGTAGAATTAATGTATCCAACAATTCTGATATATAATGTTCATCAACACTTTGACCTTCAGTATCATCAGATGTATATGGTAAATGATACAAGTCTTCTGTGCCCGAATATGTTTTTATATGACTATCATTATTAGCTGATGTATTATCATTGGATAATATATCAATATCGTCTTCAATATTTTGTTCATCATCATCGTCATCGTTCCAATTAACGCTATGGATTGGTGAGTATGGTTCAATATCTTGTATTTGTATTGAGGTAGCAATTAATTCATCAATATATCGACGAATTTTTTTATATGTACGATTTGATTCGTCGCTTGCATCTGATAGATTTGTATTTGGGATTTTATAAGTTAAATAACTTGGACGTATGAAAAAACTTAATAAATATAATAAACGATTGAGCAACGATGCATCACTACCAACAAGAACTGTTCTGCAGATATATAATGGATTGCCATAAGCACTGAAAAGATCTCTAGATAATACAAGAAACAGATTAGTCAAACGAAAAAATGCATTATTATCAACTAACACCAACTGTCCCCATAGAGGACTATATTGCAGAAAACTTTGTAATGAATTCACCTATAAATATAAAATATGTAAATAGCATATGCATGTGTTTTAATTTTTTTCTCTTACATAATCTGCTTTAGCTTTAAATAAAACTTTTTGCTTAGATTTACCGAGTGACGGTGAAACCGTAGATAACCAAGATAATTGATAGCTTAGTAAAGCAGACAAAGCACAATTGAGAAAACTAATAAAAAAAAAACGATATATTTAGTTTATCTGGTCACATTTTCCTTGATTTAATGTGTAGTTCGTTCTACCACTAGTGCCAATACACCTTTTCTTTCGTTCCTGAATAGTATATACGGACAATTTTAAGAGATTAAAACGTTTAGTCGGCCGAAATAGTGTCAAAACAAGAATATATTTGAATTCACACTCTCCAAGTACGTATGTCGAATTCGACACGCTCTATTTGTCAGAGAAATATCTAGAGTGCGCTAGTCTCCACATACCATAATTGTAAAAAAAATTTCTTTCTGTTTTCGAGGTGAATATCCAATCGGGATAAGGAAAAATTTTATAAAGATTGACAAAATATGGTACAATCCAACGTAAATATTTTGGACACTCGACAGGTAAGAAAATTTTCTTTCTAATTGCCTACTATATCTAACAGATATTATATCTAATTAACTTACTCGCCATATTTGGGTGTTGTAAATAAATCAATAATTGAGCATAATTGTTGAGCTAATGCACGTCGTTTACTCATACTTATATGTTCTTGTGTTAGGATATACCATGCAGGATGTACAAGACGAGGGCGTGTGTATAATACATAAAGTTCGTCTTTAAAACTGAATAATTTCTAAAAGAAAAATCATAAAATTTTCATTCCGTATTCATAAAAATTTTTGTCATACGTCGAGCATAGTTGCAGCGATGGTATTTCGTTCATTGATATTCGCTTCTGCTGCAGCCATTATTTTATGAAAATGATTTTCAATTAACGGTGCATGTGTACAAAAAAATTCTTCGAAATGCCTTTTAAAAAATAATTAGCATAAGAGATCTCAATAAAAAAATATAATTTTACTGATATTTTGACATTTCATTTGGTTGAAATGTAACAATAAATGCTACACCAATACATCGACGAGAACGACGACCCGGCTAGAATAATTTCAATTCAGACAGCTAGTCATAAATTTATTTCTTTTTTACTTGTTTTGGAGGTTTTTTCATTGAGCGATTTGCACATTTTAACCATCGACGATAGAGTCGACCAAATCTTTGATTTGTTAAATCTTCACCAAGAGGATCAATACTTGATATTGTGGACGAGGCAACACTAACATTTGAACTGACTAAATAATTAAAACAAGAATTAATATAATCTCAATTATAATTATTAAAAAATACATGATCGATTTGATGGTGACGATGAAAATGGATTGAAAGGATTAATAGATATTGTATCTGGTTCCGATGTTATAGATGTATCCACAATTGCATCAGCTCTAAACGTTAAAAACAAAAACATAAACAATTTCAATAAAAATCAATTCAATTTCAATAATAACCGTTCAGGTAATTGAACAACAAATACGCGACTCATCACTAACTGTAATGGTGATCTACAATGATAGATTCAATATAAAAATTCTCCAAAAACAAATAAAACAAAAAAGAAACGTACTTGCTCGTATGAATTTTCATGCCAGTGCCTTTAAATAATAACGGCATAGTTCCAAATATATAATCAGCATAGTTACGTATATCATTAGTAGCTTTCATTAACTAAATCATGAAGGAAAGTAAGTATTCATTTTCCGTTCTTTTTTTAGTACGTACCTCATAAATTTTTCCTCTATGAGTAAAGCGTGTAACAGCAAGACGAGAACGACTACTACTATTACTTGGACCCATTGGTGGTTTACTTGTTCGATTCTATAAATAGATTTTTGCTTTAACAAGAATAAATGGAAAAAAAGAAGATATAAATCATACAGATCCTGGAACTTGTGATAGTGATGTTCGAGTATTGACTGCCGTCGCTGGTTTATTAGTAATATTATCATTGTCCGAAGATGAAATAAGACGTAGAGTTTTTGAATCAAATATAAGCTCTAATCCAACATCATCACTATCGGAAAATACAAGAAGACGAATATGATCGCGATTTAAATCTGGTGGTATCCATGGTCTGTTGAAAAATAAAAGCTGAAATCATTTTTGATGAATAATAAACATTATTTTACATACGGTAGTTCAAGAGGAACTAAAGGAAGAGTAGATGTTGAGGACGTCGACGTCGACGATGATGATGATGACGACGCATTAGCAGATGAAGCATTTTTTTTCGATGATGATTGCAAAGTTTTTCCAAAGACACGATTTAAAAATGCAGCCATACAATTGTGAAGATTGATAATGGAAGAAACAAAAAGGAAAAACGACTATACAATGTGGCAATTCAATTCCTGTACGAAATGTTACTAGCCATATTATCATGATTTTACGTCTCACGTTATTCCATTGTACAATAGGTTTTTTCCAATAAACAACAACCTTCTATCAAACAATTGATAGATACCGACATCTAGTGACCGGCGTGATTTGAATATGTAGTTGGAACCTTATATTCAAGCTTGAGTATTTGTATGGATAAATATTCTTGTTTTTTTTATGGAATTAAAAAAATAGAAACAATTTCCGTTTTCTCATAGTAATATATTTCTCTATCACAGCTGTTAAAATCGATTTATCTATGACATTTATAAAAAAAAAAAAGAAAAGAAAAGTAAATTATCAATGCCTAACAAGGACATTAACAGAATCAATACAAGAAGAAGAAAAAAATGATGAAGATGTATCTAGGAGAATTCGTAGGCTTGTGGTTTATGCGCGCCAGCACAGGCATGTAATGATGCAGTTATGGATTCTTCAGATAAATCATCTTCGGAATTGGCATAAACTTGTATATGATAACCATTAAAGAATCTTTCAAATTCATGTTTATGAGTAGAAACACGAGCACGACGTATTGGAGTCTAATTATTAAATAGGAAAATTTGCATAGAAAACTATAAGAATACTTACTACACCTGTTCCAACATATGTAATGAAAACGAATTTAGCTCGTTTACTTCCATGATCATCAACAGCACGAACACGTGCAACACCATAGTAAACTTGATTTTCATTTAATTGTGTTTTCATTTCTATCAAACCACCTGTACCTTTTCCACTTAGTACAATATCGCCATTATCACCATAACTCAATAGAATCCTGAATTGAAATAAAAGAAGAAACAACTAGATCAGTTAATCTCAATGATAAGAATTATTCATACCAATTATCGTCTGATGCATCATTTCTAACCTGTTGCCAAGCTTCTTGAATCTCTACACTACTTAAATCAACTGAACGTTTTGGTCCGGCCATAGTTAAGTATCCGAATAAAAATTATTTCTCTATGTGGTAATTTTTACTTGCACAGCTGAATCACACAACTATAACGAAGAAAAAAAAGCACTGAATATAATAATCTGTTGCGCATCGCATTACATCTATGTTAGATAACCTTTTTTTTCGCTCTGGCCACAAACATCATTTTGATAGAGAAAAGAAAAGAGAAAAAAATGAAAACGACATGGACTACTTAACGTACTCCGAAAGATATTGTTGTTGTTGATGATGAAGCATATCATATCATATCATATCATATCATATCTTTTTATACTAAAAAAATTAATTTTGACATAAAAATTTCGTAGATTTTACTTTCTAAGTAAAAACAAAAGACGTTTATTGACTTAAGAATAACTGTTGCAAAAACAAAACAAAACAATCCAAGAAAATAAAAATGAAATTATGTATTATTGAATGCCAACAAAGATTCGACTAGGCATCAAAATCATTGTTTTCTATATATTCGATCTAAAACTACAAAATTTGAATAGACACTTCATTTTTTTTTGAAATGTATAATTGACAACTCATATTTTCAATCTTTTTAATACATGTAAAATCATCGGACCAATGATTTCCACTACCTTGATCACATAGACGTAATATATACGTTTAAATACAAAGTTGCCAGTTAGTTATATTTACATTACAATGTTTCAATAAACTATTTGGCACTTCTAATATTAGTTAGCTTGTCAAATCGTAGCACATAATGACATTTAGGATACGGATTTCGATATATTGATGATTAATTTTGCACTCAAATATTTCATTTATATGAATATTTATATCGAGCGATGTAAATAAAAGACACGAAGAAAATTGAATATGGCTTAAAATTCAATTTGATCTCGATGGAACACGTTCATCAACTTTATAAAGACGTATCCTATATTTAATGTGTAAAACAAAAACAGATTTAAATCAATTTTGTAGAACGTTTACTTATCGTATTCCTTCGCAGAAAAATTTTAAAGTAAAATACAAGAGTAAAATTTCGATTATAATCTAAGCCTATATTTCATTTCTATCAATATCATTTTGTAGCTTCATGACTAGATTAAATCCGTTTAATAAATATATATTCGAAACGAGAAAGAGAGAAAGAAAACTAACCATAAAAGTTTCACTATACGTTACACTATTAAATCACGGGATCTATTAATTCAAAAATTTAAATAATTCAATTTTGGTTTTGTAGTTCTTCGTTTTATTATGTGCACGTATATAAATATATATGCATAGAAAGACAGCATGACTGGTAGAACAAAACATAATCAATACAATGGATTCGATCGAGCTTGAATTACGGAATCAACCCACTAGTGAAATTCGTAGTTTACATAATAGACAATATTTTCAACAGCCATCGATTATCAAAACAGATAGAAATGAGAAAAGATCAGTACATAAGAGAGTTCAATTTAATATTCGTACGCCCACTGGGAAACCAATAAGAGACTATAACATTTCAATAATTGATGGATCGCAAAATTCATCTTTCGAAGATCATGATTATGCTGCATCGTCAACACAGTATTTGACGACTGAGTAAGATATTCTTTGCATAGAGATTTATTTTGCACAGAAAATACTGTGCTTATAGATTAATAGAAACCAATAATAAACAAACCTGTAATAGACCATCAAAAGTTATTGCATTTGCCGTTGTTATACTCATCATAGTAACTATTGCTATTGCTATTGGTGTAACAGTTGGTGTTAAAAAAGCTCAACAAAATATGTCGAACACAGCAACAACAATAAGCTTTCAAACATCATGTAAACATATTTCTCTATTCTGTGATTCAAATGTTTCGATGATGATAATTTTTAAAATTTAGTATCAACAATAGCCGCACAGAGTAGTATCAGTATAGGGAATCCAGGTGGACCACCTTGTTCATCGTATACAACAATCAACGATCCGTCTCGCAATATCTATCAATCGTCACTATTTGGTAATTGCGACGTAGGACCATTGTTCAATATCAGTAATGGTGGTTCGTGGATACGATTTGTTGGTACTGGCGGTACTATAATTCCCATGACACCACCTCATGCAACCCGTTGTGGTGGTTATTTAGCAGGCTGGTTCAATGGTACATTACCAACGACAATGGGCACTGTAGTTAATGCAACGGTATGCTTTGATGTTAATATATCTGTTTGCACTTTCACGGTTGAAGTGTCAGTGATTAGCTGTGGTGGTTTCTATGTTTATTTTTTACCGCCTGCACCTATTTGTAATGGACGTTATTGTACAACATGACAACATTTCTTGAAAAGGACGCAACAGATTGCTAGATATAACTTTTAATGTTAAATAACTGCACATTATCTATGTGCAACTATGACCTCGTTTTATTGTTCTACTAACAAAGACTTCAGTTTTCTTTTGTAAGATCAAGAAAAGGAAATTTATATGTTGAACAAATACGATTAGCAATCGAAAGAAGTGCTTGATCTTGTAGAAATGGACCAATCAATTGAAGACCAATAGGAAATCCTTTACTTGATACTTGTACTGGAAAACTAAGTGCTGGTAGGCCTATAAAAAAAATATATAGAAATTTCACATGTAATTTTACGAGGATATACCAGCTAGATTAGCACCAACAGTAAATATATCATCATCAGTAAATATAGTATCAGATTGTTCATATTCAGCATGTGTTATTGGATCATCGGATACAACTGGTGCTAATAAACAGTCGACTTTATCTTCTTCAAATACTTTTGTGTAATCATTCGTCACGCCACGTCGTACTCGTTGACTTTGAACAAAATATTTTTCATAATTCCTATTACATACAGATAATACAGGATTTAAATTTAAGAAATGAATGAAACATACTCTTCTAGTAAATAATAATTTCCAGCTAAAATTCGTCCACGAACTCGTTCACTTAAACTTTCGTCACGTGTTTTTCTAAGAATATCTTCATATGTATCTTTGCTTTCATCAATATTGTTTGTATGATGACCTAGAATATTCATTCGTAGTTTATTGGATGAAGAAAAGAAGAACGGAAGCTAAATACCATATTTGATGCCATCGTAGCGAGACATATTTGAAGCAATTTCACATGAACTTAAAATTGTATACGCTGCATTCGAATAAGATGCATATGGTAGTTGTACTCGTTTAAATGTAAATTCACCAGTTGCAGTCAACTGCACAACTAAATCTTGTAAACACGAACGATATTCACTTGATAATTTATTGATATCATACTCCTATTTCAATTGTAATGATTAGATAATCAATAAACAAACAGAAAGCCTAATTCTTACATCAGGCAAACCAATCGTAATTTTTTTCTTGTCTTTTAATAATTCAGTTGATGATTGAAACCGTTCAAATGGTTTTGATAGTAGAGTTGCATCTTCACCATCTGGACCAGCGATAGCATCTAATTTTTATGAGAAGAATTTTTAGAAAAACAGAAACAACATAGAATAAACTTACTTATCGTCAAAATGAGATCATCAATATTCCGAGTAAAAATACCCGGTGAATCAAAAGAATTGACTAACGCAATCATACCATATCGTGATAGTAAACCATACGATGGTTTAAATCCATAACAACCACATCTTGCAGCTGGATTTCTTACTGAACCACCGGTATCTGACCCAAGAGCTCTAGTATAATAATAATAATAATAATATCATCCACAAGTTATTCAATAGAATGAATTAATTACATGGATACAAAATTTGCTGCTACGGCAGCTGCACTTCCACCTGAACTTCCTCCCGCAACATGTAATAATTTTTTCAAATTTTCTTCATCGATGTTTGTTGCCTTTTTTACACTCCAAGGATTGCCTACAGGTCCAAAGACACCCCAACTTGCCACACTGAAGAATAGCTAGAATTGAATGGAGGATATTCTCACTTTTTTTTTGACAAACTAAAAGCGTACCCCATGGAAAATTCATCCATATTTGTTTTGCCAACAATAATACAACCACTATCAATCAATCGTTGTACAATAGTACTCGTGTAGGGTGCACGAAAATTAGCAAGCATTTTCGAAGCACATGTTGTGTAAATATCTTGCAAACAATAGTTATCTTTTATTAAAATTGGACGACCATACAATGGTGAATTATCTATAAAGAGAAAATAAATTATTGATTCACTGGACATGCAAGATAATCTTTACTTTTCTGTTCATTCGAAAGTTGTTGTTCAGTTTCAAGAGCTTTGTCGAAACAATCATTTGTCAGAGTATTGAGAACTTTATAACGTTGAAGTGCATTGATAGCCGTACGAACAGCCGAAGATGTTTTATTTGAAAGCATAAGCCGAGATAGACAGAAAGTATCAAGGCAAAAAAAACGAAATCTCAGAAAAAAGCCTTTGTAAAATAATTGGTTTATACATTAACCAGCAAGTCACTCTGGTGCAAGCTTTATGATGCTAGTCAGGTGTCGCTCTTCGACAAGATTGTATTCGTTCTTTATCTTGCATAAATAACAATCAGTTTTGAATAACTGAAGTGTATCAAATACATATTTCTTTTCTTTTCTATTCGTGCGTTTTACTTTATAACTTCAAACAATGATTACTATTTATACAGTAGATTCATTTACACGTGAATTATTTAAAGGTAATCCAGCTGGTGTTTGTACTTCATTTCAAGATGTATCTTCATCGACAAATCTTGATATATTCTTTCAAAAAATTGCTACAGAAATGAATATATCGGAAACTGCGTTTATAACAAAAGCAAACAATTCACCATCGAATTCGCGTTATTTTCTTCAATGGTTTACACCAACCAATGAAGTTGATTTATGTGGTCATGCAACTTTAGCTACGGGTCATATACTTTTTGAGAAAATATTACAAAACTCTTCTGTTGATGAATTAGTGTTCGAAACAAAACGAGTTGGAGAATTAAAAGTTAAAAAATGTGATAATCAAGGTCGTTTACAACTTGATTTTCCTATGGGTGATCCACAACCCATTGAAATTGATAATAAAATATTACAAGAAATTAAATCAAAATTAAATATAACACAAAATATACATGATATTCAATTATGTAAACTAACTAGAAAGCTTTTAATTCAACTATCTTCTTCAATTGATGATACTATAAAACCACAACAAAGTTTAACTGAAATTAAATTTCCTGAAACTATTAGTGCATTTATACGTGGAATTATTCTTACAAGTAAATCAACGACAACAACGTATGATTTTATTTCTCGTTATTTTGCTCCATGGAATGGTATTCTTGAAGATCCAGTGACTGGTAGTGCTCATACAGTTCTTGCTGTCTATTGGTCTCGATTATTAAACAAAACACTTTTGTATGGTTATCAGAAAAGTACTCGAGGTGGTGATGTTGAATGTGAATTCGATGAAAAAAATCAACGTGTATTTTTACGTGGTTATGCTGTTACTGTAATGCAAGGCCATTTTCAAGTCCAACCAGATACATTGCATTTCTAAAAATATCACAACCAAAATAATTAATTTGATTGATTAACATTCATATAATTCGTATCAGCATTTTTTGTTTGATTTGTTCAAGTAAATTGATTTTCATGTAGTGAAAAATAAAAATATTGACATATTTAATTACCCACTTAAAATGCATAATTATGAGACATATTTGGTGAGAATGAGAAATCAAAAGACAAATGTATCATTCTCAAATTTCTTGGGTGTGTGTATGGCTGTGTTTCTAAGTATACCCTCACCCACACCCTCATTTTGCATCTTGCCAAAAACGGTCGTATACGGTCGGATACTGAAATATCCGAACACCTTACGCGCGCAAACGTTATAAAGCGGTAGTATACGTTGCCGTATGCGCCCGTTTACGATCGTATCAGGCCGTTGTAATGTTTCGTCATGGACATATTCATTTATGGTAGCTCTAATTAGTTTTCTATTTTATCCTGAAATGAATAAACTATATGATGGTAGCTCAAATTAGATCGGAAATTTGCAATGAAAAATCATTTCTTTATTATCTTTTTAAACTGATATAAATATGATAAACAGTTCGATTGTAATGAATTATTTAGTTTAGATAAACATTTTAACGTGTATACCCAGGTTGATCAAAACGGACTCGTTTACGGTCTGTTTATCGACGGTAAACGATGTCAAAACGGTATATTTACGGCAGTAAATAGGCCGTATTTACCCGTAATACCTGGCGCAGTAATACGGCACCGTAAACTGGACTGCATTTTCATGGTTTACGGCTGTTTGTGCTCCGTACTCTCACGATAATACGGTCCGTATTACTGCGCCAGATATTACGGCAAACTTTCGCCCGTAAAATAGTCATAAAGTAACCGTCAACGGCCGTATACGGACCGTACTGTTCGACCTGGGTACGTTCATTTTCGTCTTTTATCCCCAGGTGAATGAATCTGATAGTGAATCCTATGGGATCTGACAAGCCGACAAAATTCGATCAGATTCCGGGTCTAGGATCTACTAAAGAATCCGACGGAAAAATTTTTTCTTAATCACCAATGAATAGACATATGGTGCCAACAGAACACATGGGTCGAATGCTTATGTTGGACTCCGTTAAATTCCGACACTGGAACCTATCGGATTCATTCTCCTGGGTCGTGAACAAAACATACCATTTATTAAAGTTTATACGAACGATTTCAGTAAAGGTTCTATAGTAGTTACAATACGTTATGCATTTTACTTTCATCATTGCGTACCCTATGTTTTATTATCTGATCTAAAAGATGTTGATGAACTTGTTGCAGAATTATTCTTATTGGACAAAAAGAAACTTACAACATGCGTAAGGAGTTTTTATTGATTTTTCAACCTTAATAAACTTATTTGTTTATGCGTGATCTAGATTGTCAAGATTATCCTGATCGAATCTATCTACGTGTGGTAGATAATGTACCGATTGAAGAAACTGTTTATATCTTAAATATTTTTGATGATAAGCTTTGTGATACTTTCTAAGAAATTGCATATATAAGTTTTTTTCTATTATGCCTATAGATAGATCTAAGAGAAAAAGACTTGTAGAGCGGATCCGACAGAATCAATTTAGTGATGATGATTATAGCAATATTATCTTTAATTTGGTCAATCTTGGCAACATTTTATCCACACGTGATCAAGAAAAAAAAATTTAAACGGCAAAAGAAAAGAAAACATAAACTGATATTTTTTTTTTATAAATAAATTAACATGTAAAATAGATCTATACTACTGAAATATGCTATTCATTATAAAGAATCAGGTGATTTTATTTGTTCATATTATTGGACTTCTGTTTTACCTATTAAAGAACTTCCATTAAATGATTCAAACATACATATTCTAGTATTTGGTTCATCATTAGTTACTGTTTATCATTCAATTATTCAAGATAACACGGACAAGAGTCTCAATTTTTCGACTTCTTCTGAATGAATTTGTGAACTTTTTTGATTTTGGGTATTTTTTACTGTTTAAACATTCAGCTTTTGTTACTCATAAGAGTCACTGCACAAAAGAGACAGCCGATTTTCAATGTAACTGCTCAATCGATATTCTCAGATTTCGATGAAAGTCATTCCATTTTGTAGCGCTAATGTTTTTAGGAACATAGCTCAATTTCATATCTAAAGAATTAGTTTTGGCTGAGATATGTCTATCCGACTAAAAGCACCCAAAACGACATTTTTCAATTTTTGTATTCTTTTCAATCAGTGATTTATAATATTTTCACGATATCTCTTGATAGGTACGTGATAGAATTCTGAAATTTTTACCAGATATACATTTTGAGATGGGAAATCTAATCATTCTATTCAACAATGTCCATGTTGTCATCAAGTATGACTACAATTTTTACTACAGTTATGGCCTACTCATATACTACACTCAAAAATAGTCTAACTTCGTGATAGAATTTTCTCAAACTTTCCCCCCAAAGAGTACTAACTTGGTACTACCTGAGTATGCAATCAAAGTTTGGGATCTTGAAGTTTGACAGGACAAGTCTTGCCACAAAATACCACTATCTTTTCTGTGATATCAGAGACAGTTCATGTATAAGCGACAACCGAGTTTGTTCGATCGATGTCATCAGATTTTGCTCAATTAAAAATATGTTGTAGAGGGAAGAGTTTTAAGAATTTATACGCATGCCGCTTAAAAAAATGTATTGTTCCGTTATTGCAATATTGAAATATTTCTGAGGGCACCATCGTCAAACCAGCAATTTTTTTGTGATTCTTTTTGTGACATCTATGAAGCACTGTCTTAATGTTTATACACTTATTCTCAATCGCGACCATATTCAATTCGCAAGAAAAAATGAATGTCTCATAGGGTGCTTAAATCAATAATTAAGCTATATATAATGGATACCTTCAAATTATTTATCTTTTCTAAACGGTTTTCTGACAGAAAATAGATATCCTCTGATTTGGTTTGATCAATGAAAAACATTTTTAGGACTTTATGAATAACAGTGAATTATAAGCAAAATTATTGGCTTTAATCAGTACAACTTGATATAGAAAATAAGAATTAACCCATGGAAAAAGTATTGATTACTTCTATCTGAATTAACACTTACTTCGGCATAAAGCCAGCTACAATATGGGAAAGAAAGGCAAAAAAATGAATTAGCTAATTAACAACAAATGATTAAATAAGATAAGCGAGTAAATTGAACCGTGATAAAGAAAAAAAATTTGATCAAACATGTGAAAAAAGAATTCATCCATCGATCTCATTTTATTCTAATCGGAAAAAAACTTCATTGACTTTTAGTGCTTTCGTAAAAAAGCATTAAAATGGCATCTGTAAAAATCTCTTTATTGTAAAACTAAAAGAATCAAAAAGAATAGGCGAATAATCAAAGCATTGCGGTACGGTTACAGAGTGAACAGAAAAAGAAATTTACGTAGAATGAAGCGTGAAAGTAACATCAAATTTCCATTATGCTTTTTATGAATATCATTAAAAACAAGTTCAAAAACGAATACGCCTGTTTTAATACTTCATTGTCGTTTTCTACGATACCTTTCTGGTGTCGTTATCAACCGAAATACGTGTTGTTGTTGGTTGTGTTTTCGAAGTTCTTCTGAATGCGTCAAAGTGCACCGTTGTTCACACTTTTCACAATAAGTTAGCGAGGGACAATGAATACAATCGAAACGAATACCTTCAACATCTTTATGACAACCATTACATCTGAAAACGAATTTCATTAATGGATAGTCTATATGGATTAGGTTCTTCTCGAAGTATTTACCTAATGCCTTCATGAACTACTTTATGCTTATTCTCTATACGGGGTAAATCATTTTTATTTTGTTCTGGACCTGCACTAATAATGGGTACATAACGTTGAGCGTTATCCCAATTAAAAGTTTGGCCACATCCTGATTGTTGATCGCCACCATGAAAATTTTGTCCACATATCATACTACTGCATCCTCCCATGTGTTGTACGACACGTTTACAATGTGGACAAAGACGACAATTCTGTGCTTTGAATTCTTCATCAGCTTTCAAATCATTGTAACGACGACGTAATTCTTCATTTCGTCGATTATTCGCCACTTTTTGTCTTTCATAATCATCCAATTGAGCACGATAACTAGCATCCTGTTGTGCTCGAACTCTCCAATAGTTGCCACGTTCTTTAAGATGAACAACAAGAAAAACCTCAAGTTAAATTGAACTGTATTTATTTACCTGTAGTACACCAAACAAACCATTGTTGTGTTGTTTGCGTTACTTCCTGACAAGTCGTTCGATAATGATATTGTTGATTACAAATCGAACAGAACTCATTGGCACACGCATGACATACAACTCGAAATTGTGCATTTGGATGTCGGGCTTCTACAACCCATTTACATTCTCGATTCGGACATTTGATAATTCCACGGGCATTGTTAATAAAATTACTAAATGTCTTCTCTATTTGATGTTCATGAAATTTCTTTTTCTGCTCGCGAGCCACTCGCAATTGATTAATTTCGCCATGTTCTAATTGATAATCACATAAAGCACATTTGAGGATTTCACCACTATTCATCTTCACTGTACATGATTCTTCAAAGCAGCCATAGCACAATTTATGACTGTCCTTACAACCAAAAACGAAAATATCTTGGTATGGATATGATTCCAAGCAAACACCACAGTTAAAAGTAGGTACTTTGTATGGGAATGTACTGCCTAGAGTCGAAAACAAAACCGACATTTCAAATGAAAATCAACAACAATGAATTTTTCGCTCAAACAAAGTTACAGACGATTACGATTTGTTTTCATTCAATTTTTAAGAAATTCCAACGAATTTCAGGAAGAAAACACTGAAATCATAAAGAAAATGACGAACTGCTTTTTCTTGTAGAAAGCATGGCTGAATATTCTAAATTATCACAAGTCGTACCGAAATTAGCTAAGTCATCAACAATTTTATGGAGATCAAGTGCTTGTCGATTTCGATTTTTTCGTTCGATGTAATGACGAACTTGTGCTGGTGTAAAAGGGTATTTCAGTTTTGATACAATAAAATCTATAAAGGCTTGTTGTCGTTGTTGTTCGGATATATTACGGCAATATCGTGAATGTTCGTCCAATTGACGAGATCGATATAGACAGCAACAGTATTCACATGGAACCATGTCGTCTGGTCTGCAATAAGTCACATGCCCTTCAAATTTGCGCAAAGTTTCAAACTTGATATAAAAGAGACATTGTGGACATTGAGGACATTCTTCTGTAGTAACAAGTTCCAGCAAATGAGCAATCATATCCGGTTCCAGCGGTAAACATGAAACATCGTATTTCGGCAATTGCTGATCGCATATATTAACACAGCAACAAGGAGCAGTCTTTAGTTTAATATGTTCTGCCATTAAATTATGAATACAATTAACACAAAACTTGTGATGAGATTGACACGGCATAATATGGCTCAAGGTTGAATCCGGAGATAATGGTGATGCGCTTTAATAAAGAATCAAAA
Organism: Rotaria socialis; assembly: GCA_905331475.1. Taxonomy (NCBI): domain Eukaryota; kingdom Metazoa; phylum Rotifera; class Eurotatoria; order Philodinida; family Philodinidae; genus Rotaria; species Rotaria socialis. The sequence continues at coordinate 19,224 of CAJNYU010004201.1, read as the reverse complement.
TGATTGATAATGATTGTTGGAAAAAAAGTAAACAATGCTTAATACTGGATTTTGTACCGATGAAGAAAAATTAAAATGCCGTTTGACTGATAAATTCATTATAACTAAGAGTCTGACTCGGCAAGAATGAATAGATTGAGGCTTGCCAAAGAAACTGAATTCACAAGATACTCAAATAAGACTCGTAAAAACTGCCGAACAATTCACATGGTATGAGGGAATATAAACAGATGACTCACCACGAGAAGCATATATGACGATTGTAATGCGTGGTCGATTGTTGTGAACTTGATTGATTATGATGCGTATTCATGTGACCACCGTATTCGCTTGCCGAAATATTCTTTGAGCCTCGAGTACATGGTTTGGTTTTCTGCAAAGATGATATAGAGCAAGTAGTGCTTTTTTGACCATCACTCGAATCCTTAGTGCCATCAATGATCGTCTCACTGTTGAGTTCTCTACATAGATTATAGAAATATGATTAATGAATTCTATAAAACTCAGTTAAAATCAAAATAGTGATAACAGAAACGTTTCCACAATTCTATTGATGAAAACCTCACCTAATTTATGTTTAAAAAAATTCAAATATTATTTTTAGCAATTATTTTTTTCCGAGCAGTATGGCAGGTTATAAAACAAACAAAAGTACCATTTTCAGATCAAACAGAACTCGAATACTTACGTAGCGGGAAAACTATAATGTATTTGCACAATTTTTCATTATGTTACAGATGATAAGAACAGTAAGAACTCAAAGTAAAGTGAAAGTTTCCCTAGATTTTTTTGACCCTGAAAAAGATGGTTTTGCATTGCAAAATTAAATTATCGATCCAAAAATTGCTCAACTAAACTACTGCAAGACTTTTCTATACGTAAAAAATTCAACACGTGTCTCACATTAAGATGAAAATAACTTACGAAGATGACATTCTTTGTGTGGATTATGAAGTGAAGCTCTGTTTGTCTGCAAGAAATAAATAAAGATATGAACAACGAATTGCTGAGAACAGCCCTATGATATGAATACAATTGGTAAATACCCTGGTAAAAGTTACGTTTTGTGTATGGTAGGAAAAAAGTAATGCTTATTTACCCAGAAGTCGAACAGAAGTTAACACGTAGACTTTTTCTACGTTTTCACAATCAAACGATGTTAACAAGAAAAAGAAAGGCGAAGAACGGAAGAAGGACGATTTTATGAATTTCTGACTCATGATGATGCAAGACATGCATGCATGCTGCTTTCTTTCTAAATAAATAAAAGTCTGCAAGTCGCGCGACTATCAATTGAAGTGATGAACAGACATCAAGAAATTACTCAGTCTATCATACTCACGCCACCTTATGTAAATTTGAGGGTGTGGATCTTCTCATTAGCACACAGACTGATATATCCATACCCGTACCCACCAGAAAGCGATTTTATATACCGTGTATGGTTAGAGTTTTCTATCGTCTTGTATATTGATATAATGAATAGCAATTATTTCGAAATATATTCTTTGAACATTTGTATGATCCGCAATTGTCATATATTGACGAGATGTAATTTGTATTGCGTCAGGTTAAATTGAGCGCGACTTTTTGTTGTTATGTGTTACGCAAATCAAAAGAATGAGTAGCATTATTAAGAAACGATTTTTGTCCATAGAACATCAAGAAGAATTAGTTTCTTTCTTAACGATCCCAGCTTCCATATACGACGGATGTATTTGAACTACTTTCATAAATCAAAAACGTACTTGTAATGATAATAGTCTCTTTGTAGAAACAATTAAATATTCTAAAAATACGGCTGGAATATGCTTAATCTTCAAATCTCAAAACTAATCTGTAAATTGTTCACTAAAGTAGGCAATCTTGGCCGTAGCATCACATCATTCAGTATATTTTGAACATTGAGTTATCAGCATAGAATTTTGCACTGTTGAAAATGCGCCGTCGTCAAGGATCGTGGGTTTGTAAACAAAAGGCGTGTAAAATTTCAAACATATTTTATTTCTGCTAACTATATAGTAAGAAAGATATTTTAGTCGGAATGTGCAATAGACTATTAGTTCTTGTCATTATCAATAGGATAACTCCTATTAATGAAAAGGCTTTCAATCGAAGATAAATATTTGTTCTTTGAAATGACATCACTCCTTCGATGTCCAACTCAATAAAAGCTTTCTTTATTTCAATAGAAAGTAAACTTTATCAGAAAAGTTTTCAAATGATTTTTTGACTCTTACTAACAGTCTCGACTTAAAATATCACTTTAGTACTCCTTTTCTTTTCAGAAATTCTGAGAATCTCACTACGTTTTTGTAATCAAATGAGATACTGTATACAATAAATTTTTGATTAATAATTTCTCTCTCCATTTCTAATTGGTAATTGATAATAAGACTAATCATAGTTATATTTATTTATTATGAAGAAAACATTTCGAAGATCTGCTGTCTTCTTTTCAATTCAATATCTTGTGAAATAAATAATAATGTAAATTTTTTCTATCTACAAATCTGCCTAAATCTATATTTTTATTTTTATGTTCTAATAGTAGGCCGAAGATTTAAAAATATATGTTTAAATCGTCCGGTATTACGGTCTTTTACATAAATGTAGACCTCTTTGTAAGGTCACTAAATAAAAAGGCAGAGAAAAAATATTAACTAGAAATCTACAATAACCTTCCTCAAGGTCTGAAATTATGTAAAAGAGCAGTGAACGACGTTAAAGATTACAATACTGCATATTCTAGATTTCAATCAATCATGGCACAAACGACCATTTCTGTGGCAGAAATGAACACTACCATGGTACATATTATGGACGAATTTACTGAAGGGACAGTTGGAGTAGTTACTTCTAATGGCGTAGCAAGTGAGGGGAGGGGGCAGGCGAGTTCCGATAAAGAACTTTAATCCTACGATCACTAAATCTCTCAGCTCCATGATCCAATCCAGTAACTAGGTGAAATTTCATTTTTTCCCCTGTCAAAGATATTTAAGCTACCATGACGAGCATTATCAAGAGTGCATTCTACTGGTTAGGAGCCTGAGAGCTCTCTACCCCCGGTTAAAACCAGAATCATGGCTCGGGCGTTGCTTCGCATCTGTCTTTTGGGTTAACTTTAGATGCGTTTTTTAGTCATGCTCTTGGAAATTTTTCATTTTTCTCTCATCGGTACTCCACGCTCGCTTGAGCTTCTCCGGTTATCTCTTCGGAAATTTCAGGATCTGTGCCATAAACAGCCGACTTCGTCCGCTGTTCATATATTTGTATGTGTGTTCTGCCAGTCTAGAGCCAAGTGAATCGATTTTCGATTCATGTTACTTTTCTATAGTGAAGAAATAGTTAACATTATACAGTAGTAAACACAAGCAGCATATTCAATTATAATATAGTAGTATAACATGTAAATAATCATTTAATGCATCTGAATCCGCTTGTAGAGTAAGTTCTAATTAAACAGGCAATATTTGCTGTTAACTAAATATTAAGATTGCAGAGTTACTATTTGATGAATTTATTTTTCAGAAACAGAATCACACGTTGCAAACGCTTTAAATATTTATGAGATTAAACTTGTATATTCTAGAAAAGCGTTTCTATTTTTCTTGTCGAATCAGTCTTTCGTGGAAGTCAAGTTAAAAAATAGAAATTATTTTTTTTCTTCGTCAATAAGACTAAGAATATTCGTACTGAAGCAAGTTTTTCATTGTGTTACTAAGAAGATTTAATTATATGTTAGTTAGAGTTTCTAGCAATATTAATATTTAAATTTTAAAGATACTCATATATAAGAAAAAGCACATTCAAAATTGCAATTTGATTTGATTTCTGTTCTGTTCCTCATCCTATAGCTTTTCATAGAACCTCATCTAATTAATTTTTTATTTGTTGTTGGATTAATCAAAAAGTCTGTTATATTCTAGTTTCTCTAAACTTACTGATTGCTAGAGCATAATTTCATGCGTCTGAAAAAAGTAGAAGCCCACAAATCTTTCTTTGCCGTCTTTATTCATATCGTTTATTGGTGTTCCGCATTTACACATATGCATACATAGCTCCATAAAATTTTCAGCCTTATATTGATTTGTTGTCTTTCTTTTCTTTCATTGCTCGCTATCAGTAACCAGTTAACTTTAGCTCACGCGTCATATGCAAATCTTCGTCCTTTTCATATGTCGCGTCAATAACACATTGCTTGTTTGGCTTGTTACCTATTCGATGGCGTGGTTCGACGTCGAGTGCATCGTCTTTCGCTATTTGCATTTCGAGCAAGGCCGTTCGTTGTTCATCATTTCGAGCAAATGGTTCTAAGCCACGATTAAGCTTTTCAATAGCTCGTGTCACGAGTCTTTTGTCGATCACATTGGCAGCATATACATAGTCAATTATTGTTCGAAAGAACCAAAGCATTTCTTCATGCATATTGAGGTTCGCTAATGGTGGTAGTTGATCAAGTTCCTGTTTTAGATTAGCAAGTAATTGAGTATTGTTAGGATCATCATTAACATTCACAAGAGCTCGTTCTATGAGTGCTGAGCCGGCTTGAATATTGAATGTATTTAGAGTGCGAGTGATTGCTTGAAGAAGGCCTGTCAGATGTAATTGGTTCGTCATGTGCAGCTGATATTAAAGTGTGTTCGTCGCTTATTTTCTTTCTGCGTATATATCATGACGTTCTTTCGCAATATACATCTTAATAGTGCAATAACTTTATAAGAATGACGTCGTAATAAAGCAAATTGCTTATGAAAGAGACTCGTTACTGGTAGCGACGGCGCCAATGGGGAGGCTACAAGGGCTGAGCGTCCCCAGAACTTTTTTAAGGTTTTAAAAAATTGATAATCTTTTCTGCGCGTGATGTCGCAACATATCTCTTCATGCACCACCACAGAGATATTCGTTCAATTTTCTATCGGTTATTCAAAGAATCCAACACAATATTATCCTCTTTTCTTGAGGCTGAAACACAATCTCTAAACTAAAAATGAATCCTGGCAAACGTCGGACTATAGAATCCTTCTTTCTTTCTTCCGCCAAAAAAGCACGTAATAATGAAGAACACACAGAATCAAATGTGATTATTTCATCGTCATTATCAATATCAACTTAATCTGAAAATCCGGTTTTTGTTCTCTTTCTGTCTCTTCATGTTGTGGTGACCAAATTACGTGTGATCTTGTTTCTGATACTTCATCATCTTCTCTCGCAACCTCGGTTTCTTTGAATGAAAGTTTTGAAGCGAAATCTGGTCTAAATGATATCAGTACGTCATGTATTGATCCTCCTGTTCAACCAAAATTAGTAACCTATCCGTTGAATCATCAAAAACGTTCATTTCAATCTAGCTGGTACATTGATAGACAGTGGTTGGAGTATTATATTCAAAAAGATGCATGCTATTGTTATTACTGTCGTCATTTTTCTGTTAATAAACTTTGCTAGTGATTCTTTTTCCAATTCTGGATTTAATAATTGGAAAAAAAGCATTGTAAAAAGGTAGTGGTTTGATAAAACACGCATTATCCCAATCACATATAATTGCAACAAAAAATTATTTGTCATATAAACAACGAGAAGAAACGGATTCAAGTGTTATTAAGAAATTAGATTCTGGTCGTGCTATTCAAATACGTAAAAATCGTGATCATCTTGTAAAGATTTATTCAACATTACATATTTTGGCACGTCAAATGATTAGTTTTAGTGGTCACGAGGAGAATGACCAGTACGTAAACTCAATTTATTTTTAGAAGCTTCAGAGACATCTTTCTAAAGAATGGAATCCGTTTTTTTCCGCTTCAGAAGTTCAAATCGGGGTAATTTTCTAGAAATTCTTCATTGGGCAGCGAAAACTGATTCTTTAGTTCAATCAATCTTTCAAGATTCTTCGAGTAACGCTAATTATCTGAGTCATGATATTCAGAATGAATTACTTCATATAATGAGTGATGAATGTCGAGATATCAGTTGCAATCAACAATTGTCAATAGTTATTCGATTTGTTCGTGATCTAAATGGCCGTACAATAGATAGTTCGAATGTTGTGAAGGAATATTTTCTTGGTTTTGTTGAGTTCGAAGAATTTGATGCTGGAACATTAGCAAATAAGATTGTTGATTTTTTAAATAGTTTGAATATTTCTTTACAATCATGTATTTGTTTATGCTTTGATGGGTAGGAATCAGCTGTTTTTCTTTTTCTACTAAATGCGCGAGATGTTAACACCTATTTTATTTATCATATTTTTAGAGCATCCGTAATGCCAGGATGTCAAGCAGGAGTTCATGTTTTATTAAGAAAGCATATGCCGAAGGGCATATATATTCATTGTTCAGCCCATCGTCTCAATCTAGTCGTCAGTGATACTTGTAAAATTGTTTGTTAAATATCAGATTATTTCTCGATTGTTGCAAATATTTATTCATTTTTCACTGAATCTGGTGTAGCCAATACATATTTTAAACAAGCACAAAAAGAACTAGGTTTAGGTGATTACTCTACTAACGTTCTCTAAATGCAACCTGTTTTTATTTTATTTTCATTTGTAGTTCAATCTTCTACACTTAAATTGTGGGCTTGAACACGTTGAGATTCACGCTGGAGCGCTATTGATTCTATTATTAATAATTTTCCTGTAATCATCAAAGCACTTGATGATATTAGTGAAGAAGATGGTGGTTCAAGGTCGACCAACGCTGGTGGATTATTAATCTATGTGAAAAAATCAATGTTTATTATTACTTCGTTTATTCTTCATCGATTTTTTGGTTTGATTAAGGTCTTGAGTGATCATTTAAAAAGTATCATCTTTCTTGTCCTTCTGAAATTGCAAAGCATATTATCTTTCTTCCTTAATATCCTTCATTGGATCATGTACGTGGTGAACATTTAATAATATCGATTATTCAACAAACACAAGATCTTCGAAATGAACAATCATTTCAACAAGTTTATAATAAAACAAAAGAATTTTGTGATGCAAATGAAATTGATTTCATACAACAGTACAAATCACATCGTGTAACAACAATTCCAGTTAGATTTGAAGCATTTGTCATCAGTTCAACACTTGGACAATGTGAAGTTATATCATCATCAACAGATTTCATGAATCAAATCTATTTTCCTTTGATTGATTGTATGTTAGTAGAGCTCAATGATAGATTTTCATCAAAACGTTTATCATTGATGAAAAGTATTTCTACAGTCTATCCTGAAAGTAAAAATTTTCTGAATATCTTGAGGGTGTGGGTGTGGATTTTCTCTCTTAATTCACGCTCACCATAAAACCCATACATACGCCGACACTAACACCCACACCCACATTCTTCATGAAACAGATAAAAGTGGAATTTTCGTATTCGTCATTCAGTTGATTATGAGAAGAAAACAGATGTTTATCGACAGAAATTAATGCTTATATTGAACTAGATTCTAATGCACTGTGCATTTTATTTCATAAAGTTATTCATTTAGTAAATGATCTTCATTCGAAAAAGCATTTTTATTCTGGCAATTAGATAAAATGATGTGGAAACGAAAAAAAGTTCTGTTAGCTTATTTATATTTCATTGCTAAACCTCACAATATAATCCATTTATAATCTTTGATTCTTATCTCTCTTACACACATTTTACAAGGCAGGGGCATCACTGAGGACTATTATATCATCAATGGATATACCAACAACAGGAATTTTAAAGTTTTCGGAGAAATTTATCCGACCGATATTCGATAAACATGCACGTTCAACTACAATTATTGATGCAGTTGATTTGATTCAGCTTTTAGAAGCAAATAGGGTAGGTGTGGGTGTGCGTGTTGTTCTTTCTTGTATATATCCACACCCACACTCAGAAAATATTATTGCTTCTCTTATTCATCAACCAGTTTTTGGTACACGGAATCAGTTGTCTCTGTGGAAGGAATAGTTAACTAGCATCCAAAAATTCTCCGCCTGAAAACAAGATCATTATCAAATCGTATAACAATCATCGATAATGAACACACCACAGAGAAAAGAAGATTTTTGACTGCAATTTTTTAGAAATAAAACGTGTTTCCCATATGGGCTATTTCAAGACACTAACATAGTATGATGCGTAGTTGACATTAATGAGTGCTTCGATGTTCAAGAATTACATCTTCTTGCTCAAATAGATGTTCTATATCATTTTCAACTTGAATAGATAAAATTTCAAAACTATTTAATCATATAAGCTCATCTATTTCTACAATCAACATGGCGTATAATATTGTATCGAATTTTTCTTGGGCTTTTTGGATTTAAACAGGAAACCAAATACAGGTCTTTGTAGAGTAGACTTCGGTCTACAAAAGAACGACTATGGCTCTCCTCCTCTCTTCTAAATGCATTCTTTTTTTAACAATACGGATGAACTTTTTTGATTGAACATTGATGATTGAACAATGGCAGAATCTGCCGAAAAATGTTAATCGATATTAATCGATTTCTATAGTAAAAATATGTTGCTGTGATTCTTATTGAAGAATCTTTAAAAAAAACTTTTAATAGAACTTGACCTTACACTATAATGATAGTATCACCATATAGTCACTTTCCGACTCTCTTTCAAATAACATAACTTTTCTCAACTCTGCACGAAGTTAAAAATTTTGGACCAGTCAATAGGAAGTGAAATTAAATGAATAACATTCACTCTCATATTTTTTCGTTTGCTCTGTTGTCTATTATTTGAAGAGTATAAGATTGAGAAAAAAAAGTCGTAGTTAGTATATGAGAACGCAAAAGAGCAAAAAGGATACGTTTCTCCACTTCTAGATGTCTTATCGAGTAGGCACACAGAAAGAAATACTACGTTCTCTTGTGCACGTTCGTTTGGCGATTAACGCAGACCAAAGACGTGTTACATGATGCAATAACGACCGTTTCGAATAAAAAATGCGCCTATATGTTGTCGTTTTCCGTGTTGCCTGTTATATGAAGAAATATACGAATAAGTAAGAGAAATTGTAGGCTGTCAAAAGTAGACGTGAGTGCAAAAGTGCAAAAGGAAGATATTTTATTGTTCCAGTGTTTAATCGAATAGAAGTACAGAAGAAACATATGGCTTTCTCTAATCCATCATCAACAAAGTCTACCATTGAGAACATAGTGAACGATGAGAAATTTGCACAAATTTATATATTTGATGAAAACGCAGTGCAATTACTAGACAATGAACGCACGATCATGACCGTCAAACCTGGATTACCTGGATGTGCACTTGGCATTCACTCATATTCATCTGGCATCCATTGTGTCCGAATAAGAGTAGATAATGGGTATCCAGTTTTGGGTATTCGCTCACGAAATATACCACCTATACCGGATGAATACTGTTGGGGCTCCTATTCTGTTAGTCCTTCGACGTACGGTTGGCAAAAAGATTATGGCCGTCTTCTTAATGGAAGAATTGACCGTTATGAGCTGAAACAAATTTTGAACAACATGAAAAGGGACAGTCATGTATATACAATCACATTGAATTGTGATGAACACCAATTGAGCATAATCAATGAAGACACCAAAGAACAAGATGAAATAGAAGTTGATGTTGGTCATGCTCCTTTTCCTTGGTGTCTCTATGTCGATCTCCCTCGGTGCCCAACTCGGATATCGCTAATATAAACGCCTCAGTATAGGGTCACAGTATTGTTTTTCTACGTATTGTCACTATGTGAAATATGCTGAATGGACATTTTTGTATCTGTTTTTCGTCGATCAGTCTTATGATTATTTAATTCTTCTTTTATCCCTTGATAAAAACAAGAAGTGCTTATCACACAGAGTTTATATAAAAAGGTTCCAACGAATTATACTGTAAAAAAAAGTGTCACACTCAGCTGTCTACACCCTTACATTAGACGTACATTCGTTTTATCAAAAAAAAAACGACAGGAACTAGATATTGCCATGTAACAGCTATTCATTAATCGACCTATACTTATTGTTGGTCACCAATAGACGAATATTTATTGGAGAGCGACTACAATGTATCATAGTAAGGCTACACATTATTCAAAAGTGCATTTATTTGTGAACTTTCTCTTTCCTTATTTTTATCCGTGACATAGTGTAGCATTGATTACAGAGGCACCCTCTCGCTGACATAGCACTACAGAATAAACTTAATTTTTTCACATAGATAAAATCTTCATAAATATCTCGTTGCCATACATCAAAAAAATTGTTTTTGTGAAACACGATCTGAAAGGAGTGTTGAAGTATATAGGGTAGCAATTTGGACCCCCCCCCCCCCC
>CAJNYU010004200.1:0-12230 GCA_905331475.1 Rotaria socialis | reverse complement strand
GTCCTACAAAAAAAGCATTATTTCATACCACTGATAACGTTTTAGACTAATTAATGTATTTACACAAAAAAAAGTTTACTTTTCTGATGTACCCCGTCTGTCTTCCATTGAGCATCCCAACTAAAGACAAGGTTCTAGAAAAAAAATACGTTGGGTAGCTCTGACGTAGAAATGTTTGGGCTACAAAATGGTACGAAGACATCCACGGAAAAACAGCGGTTACTACTTGAGATATGGAGAAAACTAACACGTACACATAGGTTTTTTTATATTTCTGTAACATATTCAGTATTTAACGGTCAAAAATATATTATTCGGAGGAAAACTAATATGATATTCCGAATTAGCATGGAAAACTGAGTGCACACACATATATTTCAAGTGTTTTTTTAAACTTTTGTTGTTATCCATAAACTAAGTCCTGGTACCGCCCAGCGTCAAGGGAAAAAGCGGCTCCTGATGGATTCTATAGTACATCAGGATCCATAGATTCCACCAGGATCCATGGAATCCACTAGGATCCATTTTGATTAATGAGTTTATATCAATTTTTTAAACAATTTGCAGTTGCTACGGAGAACAGCGAGACTCATATGCGTAGGATCTATGACTTTGATCGTGTTTTGAAAAAAATATGAGAAGCGACCACTCATTTTTTTATGGATCTAAATGGTCTATCTATCGTTTCTTGAATCTAAATGCTTAGAAAAAACTTGTAGATTTTACTCTACACAAAAAGAGAAGAATCGAAGGATTCATTTTTCATATTAATCTATGACTGAGAATGTGTTAGAATAGTCCTGAAAAATTTATTTAGCCTTTTAGTAATATAGACAATACTGTTGAAAAGAAGAATATTATTTTGTTTTTACCGATTACTTTGTCTGTGTATTGATTAATTCTTCATCTTAAATTGAAGAGTTCTAACAAGTACATAAATATGACTTGGTTTACAACGATCGGTTCAAATATATGAACTGACAGCTATGAACAAATTTTGTTTCAAATATAGTAGGGAGTGCTATAGCAAAAGGTAAAAAAATTCATGAGCTATTGATGCTTACTAGGTAGTTAATAAAATCATCACACTATCCCATGCTCTTATGAAAGAAGTTTCAAATTTCATGTGTTTCTTGTGATTTACAAGTTATATTTTTAACTTCTTCCTTGGCACCAAAAGAAGTTGCTGCTTAACCTTTAACAGGATGTTAACGATTACGAGACTTTATGTTACGAGGGGGAATATCATATTAGTTTTTCTCGGAATAACATGTTTTTGGCCGTTAAATACTGAATATGTTACAGAAATATAAAAACCTATGTGTACGCGTTAGTTTTCTCCATATCTCAAGTAGTAACCAGTGTTTTTCCGTTGATGTCTTCATACCATTTTGTCGCTCAAACATTTCTACGTCAGAGCTACACAACGTATTTTTTCTAGAACTTTGTCTTTAGTTGGGATGCTCAATGGAAGACAGACGGGGTACATCAGAAAAGGAAACGTTTTTTTGTGTAAATACATTAATTAGTCTAAAACGTTATTGGTGGTATGAAATAATGCTTTTTTTGTAGGATCGCGAAGAGGAAAGCGAGACGAACAACTTTTCTTAAGGGTCCAGTCATCGATTTTGCTTTTTAGAAACGGTAGACGTTTCAAAAGTGATCACCAGCAAAAATAGCTGGAGTGATCCGAATTACACCAGATAGATGTTCAATTGATTGATAGAGGTATCCTTATCGTGAGTATTGTATTACAACTGTCGGGTCGATTGTCGAGATGTTTCGAGGTCCCATAGAAGACACGTAGGGCTATCAAATGGTATATTTGCTTTTCAGAAGTTCGAATAAAAAAAAAGTTAGCAGATGGGAAAAATGAGACCAGTCATTTTTGCTGTAGTGATCCAAATTACCTCACCTATATTCATAGAGTGATCTGAATTATCCCATGTGGGGTAACTCGGATCAGCTCCACACTACTTTTACCATTTTGACTGATAATTTTTACCGGCATAATATTTTTCGATAATTCTTTCGTGATTCGACAGAGGACACTTTGAACTAGTAGTGATAAAAAAATCATCATTGGGCAATGCAAGATGACTGAGAAAGAACAAAAACAAAATGAATTTTCAAAATTTTGATCCGAATTGCCCCAGAGGACTCTACTTTAAATTACCTACTGTGCGTATATACATAACGAGAGAGAGAGAGAGTAAAGATTATTATGAATGATCTGGGTAGATTTTTACAATTTACAGACGAGTTTTGCATTAAAAATATTAGGAGAATCGTTTTGAAAGAAGAGCTCGCAAAAGATTTCACGGTTTAGTGGCCAACACACTCAAATAACAGATTGAACAAATATGAGGATATTCTTTTCTTTTCTTTTCTTTTCTTTTCTTCCGTTCAAGTTACAAGTGATTACACAAATGTAGGTGTGTAAATAGCTCATGGCACAATACAGTTCCTCTGATTCATGGTAGTCAGGAAAAATAATTTAGTTAGCTATTCATAATACGACCATAGTGTTATCCTTTTATCACCATCGTTAGAACTTTTGCTATTGAGAATTCGCCTTCAGAGCTGGACAAAATACTCGAAGTGTTCGTACTCGAGGGGTCTGGTACTTGTGCTTGGAATTCTTTTTAAATTTTAGTGAACGCATTCTTTATAAAAATAAAAAGAAAGAATAACTAATTTGCTTTCTTCAAGAAAGAAGAACACAATTGATATTTTCTTTGCGAACCCCAAGTTGCAGTCGACGCAAATATGTTGATAAGTATTTGTACGATATAAAATCGTATGGTCGTCACCATATTTCAGTCTTTCTATCCTCTTTTCTTAATCATTTTATTTACTGTCCTTTCATAGCGCTGTTCATACGATTTTACTTTTTATCAAAAAACATTTGTATTCTTGTTGATATCAATTTAGTTGAAAATATTTGTCAGTGCCAGCGATATCGGCTACCATCGAACGAGTATTTTCTCAAAGCGACTGCATTATGCATCCTCATCGAGCATCATTAACGTCAAAAAATGTTTGCTTGCTCACTTTTGTTAAATGTAATAAGCTTTTGTAATGATTTAATTTCTTTGAACACCATAATAAAATATAATACTAGTAATGTTTTGATATTTTGCTCTTATAATAAAGGGTGATCCAAAAGTCTTGGAACTCCATATAAAAATTTTCTTTTCTCCCTTTTCTGCAAATCAAAAAATTCTCAAATTTGGGTATATCATAGTTTGCAACTAGATGAATATTCTCCTAAATTTTCACACTTCTACCCAGATGAATGAATCCGACAACGGATCTTACCGAATCCTATGGGATCCGACTCCCCGTCAGAATCCGATAAGATTCCTGGACACGGACCCTTTGTCGGTTACGACGGAAAAAATCATTTTCTTATTCAAGGTCAAATATCCCTAATCCATTCTCCCCGACGACACCCCGGGGAGTCCCCAGGGAATCCCCGGAAAAGAACGAAATCCCTCGGGACTCCCTGTCATGAGTCCCCTGGGATTTGTCAGGGGACTTCCTGGGGATTCTTCTAGGGAGACTTGACTAGGGGAGCGTTTTGAGCCATCAGGGCGCAAGGGTGATTCGTTAGAGTTGGATTCCGTTAAAATCCAACATTGGATCGGATTGGATCCAATACCAAGGACCCGACTGTAGGTCCGTGTCCAGGAATCCCATACTATTTCGTCGGTTTTATTGAAACACATATGGTATTCAGTATATTCGCTGTCTGACCCTTGTCGGAATTCGATAGGATCCTACTGTCGGAATGATTCTCCCGGGTATTTCTCATTTACAAAGAAGATTTATACACTCAAATAATAGTGCGGATCTTTTTTCCTGTGATGTGGTAAACTTTCTATTGATAGAAGCGTCGAGCATAATTAATTTTTATCATAAATACAACAATCAAGAATACAATGTATTATATTTTTATACGCTGCCATGGTGTTTTTTATTGATTGAATAATCGTTTTTCTTAATCAAAGCTTGTAGTCGTCTGGGTATTGAGTTGATTCATTTGGAGCACATTGCCGGAACGATTGCATTCCAGATTGTTACAATTAGTTTTTTTAATAACAATATATTTTCAAATTCTTCTTCTAATTTCTCTTTAATATAAGCCCATACGTTTTCACTGTGCCATATATCAGACATTTTGCCAGTTTGTTCTACAGGTTTAATACGTTCGTGAAAATCTAACTGATTTTTCAAAATAATTCTATTTATCATCGTTCTCCCAATAGTATTTTATATTAATCAATTCGTTTTTCTTTTTTTTCCTTTTTCTTCTTTTCCTTAATGGAGATCGAAACTATTCAAACTTTACGACGTCAGAGGAAAAAAGATCCGCACTATTATTTGAGTGTATAAATCTTCTTTGTAAGTGAGAACTAGAAGTGTAAAAATTTAGGATAATATGCATCTAGTTGCAAGCTATTATATACCCAAATTTGAGAATTTTTTGATTTGCAGAAAAGGGAGAAAAGAAAATTTTTATATGACGTTCCAAGACTTGGATCGCACTTTATTTTATTTTGACATGTATATATAGTACGTTATAAAACATTAAGTCTATTTTTCCTAAAGACTAATTTGAAAAATTCTAGTCTTGCCGATACCATGGTATGGATACTCGTATTCGAGAAAGCCTGTACTTATCCAGCTATGTCACTCTCAATACTTGAATTAGCTGCTTTTATCTTTTCTTCGTTTTTGTTTTTGCTGCTTTCTCCTTCTTCTTCTCCTTCTTTTTCTCCTTCTTCGTCTCCTTCTTTTTCTTCTTTATAATAACGCGTTTGGGATTTGCCGAGCAGTGCTAATCGCTTTTTTATGCAATAACGCATAGGTTTGAACACGAACAAAAGGAAACGAGGAACTCGAACAAAATTTCTTTTTTGTTTATATGTTTTTATCGTATCGTTTTCTCTTTTCATTATGGTGTATTGACTGATGATGAAGAGAGAAAAAAAATAAAAGAGAAATCATTGTATTTCTTTAAAAATATTTTCTATTATTTGTTTTTTCTCGCTTAGATAAATTTTCTTGTCAATGCCAACGACTACGGCAAATAAAATTATTAATGAACAATGTAAGACTCGTTTAAAAAAGGCTTTTTTTGCTGAATAAATATTCCATTTTCAATTACTTTTCATATGCTAATTGATTGTCTTTTACTTCTAGACACACAAATTGATCTATCCACAACAACTCTATCGACGTTTGCGGCTAATCGCTGTGAAAATCAAACACAATCTCCTTTGGATGAAATTCAAGATCGAATTAATGTTGTTGTTCCCTATTTAGTTATATTGGGTAAATGTACAATTCAAATAGAATAGAGCAGATGTTGCCTTTTGCTTTCGATTTGAATAAACAATGTTTGTTCTTTTACTTTTCTTTAGGTACTATTGGCAATGGGCTGTCAGTTATTACATTTTCTCAACGAAGCTTACGCACAGTTTCATGTGGTTGTTATTTATTGTTACTATCCATATGCGATACAATAGGATTATTAATTATGTCACGACCATATTTTTTCAAACGATTGGATATGGTACATCATCTTAATTCCAGTTTGTTTTGTGGTTTACATTTATTTTTAACAAAAATATTTGATGAATTAACACCATGGCTATTAGTTTTTGTCGCATGTAATCGTCTTGTTTTATCACGATATCCACGTAATGATCAATGTTTTCAAACAGCACGAGCTGCTCTATGGAGTACACTGTGCCTTTTAATTTTAATTATATGTATTAATTTACATCTATTATTTGGTATCGGTGTTGGATATTCGCCATCACAACCGTGTACATCTGTGTGTGGTCCATTAACAAATTCGCCATCTTATTTATTTTTCTATAAAAATGTCAGCCCAATCATTGACTTATTTATAAGTTTGATAATACCATTTTGTATTATCTTTATTGCTAATATATTCATATTAGTCAATGTTAGACGTGTAAAGAAACAAGCGACACGTATACGTCATCGAAAACGAGCAAATAGAAATGCTCGTTTAAATATTGTTTTACTTGCGGATCTCATCACATTTATAGTTGCTACTTTACCAGTTTTATCTGTTGAATGCATATATCGTTTCACACGTACTATTGAACGCGCGAAACAATTTGATCAAAATATAAATATTGCATGGGTTATAGCAAATAAATTTTTTTATTTAAATTATTCATTATCATTTTACTGTTATGTTTTAACTTCATCATATTTTCGGCATCATTTTCTTCTTGCAATAGGTTGTAATAAATTAAATAATGCTTTCTTTACAACAACACAAAATAATCGTCAACGTGATCCAACATCTGACTTTACAGCGAAATACGGTAATCGTTTATCATCAGCATCGAAGAGTACGGTAAAATGTGGTAATTCAAATTCATTGCATGTAAAAAAAAAGATTGTTCGATCTTCGGAAGATAGTATGGATATGAGTAATGCTATCAATGAAATGGTGCCATTACGTGAAAGGCAAGTTCCATTAACAATACTACTGGTAGATTAAATTTTGTTTAAAAACGAAAATACGTAAAGCTACTCAATCATTTTATACAAGACAAGAAAATAACTTTTATATTCGTTGTGCGTGGTTTTTGCTATGTGTCAGTCATGAATCTCAATGCCTTTTGATATTGTGATTTTTAAAATGAACGGTGAATAGATCTAAATTCAGTTAATATAAATAAAACAAAAGTCTCAATAATCATTTCAAACATTCAAATAACTCATTCAAACGTAACCAGTGAGTTTAATTTAAAAATTAAGTACACGTATTAAATATTGAATTATATATATAGAGACAAGTTATTTGTGTAAGTGTATAAATGATACATTCAATTTTGAAGTCATTAGAGTCTTTTATTTTTTTCATAACAGATTTTTATGATTCATCCGCTTGCTTGTCAGCAGACATCCGTCTGAAGCTTGTGCTTGAAAATTGTCGTTGGTTATTTCCTTTGGAAAATAACATTGTAGTAGTCTAAGAAACGCCATCAATTCTGGTAAATTAGTGTTAACATATAGAAAATACTTTGTCGTTATAGTATGTTAAAATTTCGGATATTACAATAGGTAATTACTTTAAACAGCTATTCAGATTTTTTTTCTGCACCACATGAACTATATGAGACAGAATAGAAAAATAGCTCGTCAAAATAAATTAAAGAGAAAGTCTCAACTCTCTTTTTTTTAGAGAATAGATTTATACCTATATTATACTTGTGCAGTATGCATGATAAATTAGCAATTAGTTTTTTACTGTTTTGCTGAAATATTTAGTTTTGTATACTAGTAAAGTTTTTCAAAGCTCTAAACTATTTAATTAAAGTAACGGTCAATAAAATGATGCCTCACGTACATTATAATCTTGGACTTGAATGCTCTAAAAGAGTTTCCATAATGAAAAAAATGGTTTCTAGCGTTAAAATTAAATTTAACAATAGAGCTTGTCATGCTAACTCTGCTACCGGACAGGGAGTGCATTACTGTTTGTATGCATTTTGCTTTTCTCATTACTTTTGAACAGTTTACCAGAGAAACGAAGGCAAAATCTTATTTTGTTCACTAAAATGTGCTGTACACAGTGTACTATGCAGTTTTCCTGCCTAAAATATTCTTTCACCCATCTTACGAAAAAACACAACAGAATAAAAAATAGTTTAAACATATTAAGTACATTTTGTATTTTTCATAAGACAGGTGAAAGAATCTTTCAGACAAGAAACATGAAAAATACACGGTGTAGAGCACATTTTAGTGAGCAAAGTAAGATATTGCCTTCGTTTCTCTGGTAAACTGTTCAAAAGTAATGAGAAAAGCAAAATACATAAAAACAGTAACGCATTCCTTGTCCGGCAGCAGAGTTACCCGAACAAGCTCAATATCAATCATCTTTTTTTTTATGTAGAATCAAATAGTTAGAATTATTTTTTTTATTCAATTGACGATAAAAGATTTATTCCAAAAAATAGAAGAAATCACGATAACTACTGAGTAAAATATAGGCGGATATCGATGCGGTTTACTCTTTTGTTACTAACAATGGAGGTGCTTGTACTGTCCGTGAGAAAAACGGGATATTTTCGGATCAAATGAAAGCTCTCGTAGCCAAACCAACAAAGTTAAAATATTAGCTGCTATTGGCTTGTCTAGAGGGAGATATTCGATTTTTCAGTGAATTTTCTCTACAGGACCGGCATTCCCAGTATTCTCGAATTTGAACCTAACACTTGGTATGCATGAAGGTCTCAAGAAGACTAGCTTATAGAAAAAAATCAGAAGTTTTGGAAAAACTCTCTTCGAAATATAGATATCTCAAGCATACAGCTCAATGGGGGAAAAGGCAGATTCTCAGGATTCCAAATCCCACAAAAATCTCTGGAATCCCATAAAAATCCCGAAAATCCCGAAAATCCCAATAATCCCATGAGAAATCCCAGAAATCCAGAAAATATAATTTATATTCTGGATTAATAAAAGTATCAATCGAAGCAATTTACGAAACAAACTATACAGATAAGCTAGTTGCTGTGAATCAAGGGCTTCCTGTGGTCATGTGCTCTGGACAAATCTTGATATCTGAACAGGTTAAGCATATGAAAAAAAAACGTTCACCTAGGAAATGATTTTCCTCAATAGTTGTGTGCAGCTTTTCAAGCCAGTTGATAAAACAATGAAGCCTTGACACTGAGTTCTATCAGATTTTCAGGACTAGGGTGATGATCGTAGAGATTAAATATGAATTTCTGGAATGCCATTTGCTATTATAAAAATTCCGAGAATTCATGGGAATCCGGGAATCCTGAATCCACCTTTCTCCCTTGCATGTGAGTCTTCGTTCGAGAAAAAATGACATCAGTGTTTTCTATTGCAACAAAAACAAATGACTACATTCATCGATCGCTATTAAACGAGTGAAACTTTGTGCAAGATAATAATAGATCATTTTGATGGGAATCAATGAATTTTCTCCATTTGTTTTTTTTATAGGAACTGAACTGAATTTTCCCTATTGGTTTCTTTGTTTAATATATATAATTAATTTTTTCTTTCAGTTCTTTTTGGAAGAGAAAGATCTTATGTCACGAGAAACTATCTATTATTAGAATGCATTCACTTATTTGCCACTGGACCATAAAGTCATGTGTATTAGCACTATTATTCTATATTCTCCAGTGTTCTTCAAGAGCTATAACTAGATGCGTCGAACAAAAAGAGAGAAGTCGACGTGCAACTGTTTCTAACTTTTTATTTGTTCTTTTTTGTTCAACTGAAATAATGAAGATAGTATGACAAGAATCATTTCAATAATTAGACGAAGTTTAATTATTCTTTATATTTATATAAAAAAAAAAGAACTAAAGAAATAAACTTTCTACGGATATAAATTAAACATTTTTCTTTCATGTTACACTATCAATGTTTTTCTTCTATTTGTATTGTTCGTTTACCAAATCTGAGTGATTAAAATTATTCAGTGGCGATATCCTAATCATTGCTGGTGGTATTTCATTGATGGCGAACTTTCCTTGAGCTTGAATAATTGGAATGATTCTACGTTTTCCTCGCAAAATACATTTAGCAAAGTGTTTCATGGTAGCGATCCATTCCTTACGAAACCTTCGTGATACCAATGCGTTTGAATAGAATGATGACGCTGGAAATATATAAACAAACAGTTCCGTCATCGCTTGCGCGAAACCTTCAATAGCTCGACGATCGATGGGTTTATTTAATATTTCTGCTGTCAAGCTTGTGTATAAGTTATTCGACATAAATGGAATCGTGGACAGGATAAACATAGCTACTTGAGGAAACAGTAGGACTAATACTTGATGATCACGACTGTTTTTATGACTTTCTGCTCTATTCATTATAGTCATCGCTCTGCGTTGATTTTTCCCCTTGATACGTTTCCAAATTAATAGAGTACATGCAATCGCAACTAAAGGTGGCAATACACCGCCCATGACAATTGTGTAAACGCCATGATAAATAGCCACATCTTTATCAATTACTAAACATCCAGTATTAACAGGTGTAATAATATTGACAAATATTAATGTATAAATAGGTAATATCATCCACATGATTATAATGCCGATTGCTATTCGGCGAGCTAGATTGATTCTGAGAAAACGAACTAGATAAGCACTCGCTGAACATGCAAAACAACGGCCAACACATGCCATGACTAATAACCATCGACATGACATAGCACTCCATTGATTAACATACACACGAATCTTGCAAAAATAGACAAGTGTAAAAAATGGATTTGGACTATTATATTGAGCATAAATCAGTGGTATAATACCCATTGATAGTAAGATGAAGGCAGCAAATGACGATCCAAAAAGGTCTATAAAAAAAACCCACCATGTGACTAATGGTCAATGAAATTCCCCATTGAAAGCAATGAAGATATTTTAAAATTCGATTACCTACATGTACAACAAGAATTCGAACGTAAATTTCTTTGAGAGAAAAGAAACATATTCATAATGGATCCAACAGTACCAACCACAAATACACTCAACTCGATGTATCTAATAACTATTTGTTGTGTAATGGCTAGCGAGGTAGCCAGTGATGTTGCCATATCTAATTAGAATATTATTAGATTATAGAGTACAGATGCTACTATGTCACTTACCAGTAGACGTAAAAACGAAATCTTCGAAAACAGTAAGAACAACGATTATCACTTGTATTGTATTTTGCGTGTGTTGCTCACTATTTTTACTTACAAATGTTAATGAAGTAAGTCAATAAAGGAAATAAAACTAATTGAAACAGCTACAGAGAAATGTCTGAATGTGTGCGACTTTTGGTTGGTAAATTCCTTTCGAATTAAGTCTTACTAGTGCTTCAGACTATGGCATAAACTAAATGAATACTCTACTGAGAGGAACATTCTTGGATATAACTTGGTGTCTTTAGCAAACATCAGATTATGTTCGTACGGCAGCAGAAACCTAAAGATAATTCATTTTATTTCCATTTAATAAGAAAGATTGGAGCTACTTATGCTTTTATCCGGCGGTCTTCTATCTATTATAATAAGAAATTGTCATGCAAATAATAGGTTAAATAGCAACTGTGACATGCCACAATTATGAAAGGATAGAAATGAAAGATGCTATTCTCATTCAACGTAAAATTAGTCAAATTTACGTTGATAGAATCAGCTTTGCATAATATCTAGCAGATGCTATTTATATATCTTGCTTGATGTAAATTAATTTAAACAATCACTATAAAAAGATAAGGAAATCAATTTTAAACAGTATAGTTTGATCATCAAATCTAAGGTTCAGTCTCATGTTCTCTATCGAATAGTCAGTGAAAATATGAACATCCTTGTTATCCTCTCCATTGTAAGTATATGGTAAATAACTGTGCAAGATTAAACCGAGTACTTATTAATGAACTAATCATCGCACGATTCATTATTTAATTTATGTGAGTAGTCATTGTGGAAGTATGCAATCATCATGATAACAATTCGATGAAATATAATATCCGTAACAAACTTGACCGAATCATCCGAATTATAGTTTTCAGTTTATTGTATTTTGGCATGCCTTAAAGCTATTCAAAAGAAGATTCCTGATGGTTGAAAAAACTGCAAATCGCTTTCCGCTGTACTCATTTGCTCTTTTCAAATTCTCAAGTGAAGTATATTAAAGCATTCATTCGAGAAATACGTTCAATCTAGGAGATTTTAGCTGAAAATTTATTTTATGAATGAACATATTAAAATTTACAAGAAAAGTGCTACTTTAAAATATCTCTTCTTCAAAAAACTTCTTTTCTTGGAAAGTATTACGATAAAATGGCATATTATCTACCATGCTTTCTCATTTTATGTTAAGTTACTCACTATTCTTCTTTCTTTATATAGAAAAGCAAGAAAACCTTCAACTGTCTTTTCATGAAGTTCTTTTTGTTCAAAATAACTAAAGTAAATTTTCGATAAAAACTTCGAAATCACAATCATTAGATGGCGAATTTGCCTCGATCGCTCTATCATTAATACGATAGAGGGTGAATCACGAAGAAGCTAAGGTGCCGCTAAAGCAGAATTGGAGTAAATTTTGTTTCTCGTTTATTTATATATGGTTTGATAGAGCTTGAAAAGTTGATCAAGAATATGTACTTTTTATTTCGATTTCATCTTATTT
>CAJNYU010004198.1:0-14606 GCA_905331475.1 Rotaria socialis | reverse complement strand
CAATTTGTAAATTTTAAATTTAAATTAATAAACTATAAGATCAAATCAAATCAAATTAAATTGATTTAAATTTAAAATAAATTAAAATAAAATAAAAGAAGAGAATTAAATCATGTCTAATATATCAACCTTCTTAACAAAACAAGAATACATGTGACATATCTAAAAAGATAAAAGAACAATCACACTTGAAAAGGTACCACTAATTATTGAATTCATTTTGGAGACACAACTACCCAGGTCTACCATTCAGCTATCGCATCGCTGGCAACGCAAAAATAATGACGGGTTCGGATTCCTGGGCATAGATAACCTATTCCAAACTTCGATCAGAATTTAGATCTGAGTTGAAATGCAAAGTCTAATTTTACAGCCCTCGTTTTTTTGATGCACCCAATTTCTGACCATTGGAAGCTCGGATGGAAAAAATGATAACGGATTCAGATGCCTCGATCTCAATAACCTTTTTGAGATTTATATTACTTAAACCACGTTCCAAAAATATAGTATCTTGGTTCAAGCCATAACCATCTTTGGAAAAATGGTTCAGCATTAAAAAAATGATGCAGGACGGAACGTTTTCAAACATCCGGAACTATTGAGGGTCTGAGATGGTTCTTTAAATAGCTAGAACCCTCGATGGTTTATTAATGAGCGAGTGAAACCTTAAAAGGTTCAGTATCTTGGCTAGAACCATAAATGGTTCCATCTGACACCTATTTTTTTTCCAGAGTAGACGCCATCGATCATAATTATTAATGGATTTTAAATAAATAAAGTCAATTCCTAAGAATGTTTCGAATCGCTATTCTAATTATTTCTTTTTTCATATTCATATTAAAACAAGAAGTCTAATTTAAATGATACAAATAGCTTTAAACAGAATCATCATCAAATGACAGACGTCTTATTTCAATACAAAATTCAGATGATGCTGCTGGTCGTATTTGTTGTTGTGGTATTTGCTGTGCCCTTGGATCTACTGTAGTTGTAGGTAGATTGGATTGAACATCTTGAGCGTCATTTTGTTGCCTTTGACTGATTGAGTTGGATCCTAAAAATACAGAATAGACCAAGTCACAACATTATATAAGTGATTCTTATGGTTTCCGTTCATGTTTCTACTCTCGGTTATATAAAAAGTAGAAACTCGTAGCCTTCCCCTGGCCTACTAAACGACAACACACTTATGCTAATGCTGTACGATAGCTGATTGCCTCTCCGGTCTAGCTGCAAAATAAAATCCAGTACGTACTAGATGAATCACTACCAATCCATGGAGGTATTAATTCACTCATTTTTGCATTAGCCATCGCTTGCATTATCCAATCCAATGCTTTATTGACCTATATAAATATTAAAAATGACAATATTTCGCAAAAAAAGGAGGGATCTTACATTGTTCTTATTTTTCAATTGACTATTCGTACGTTCTTCCATCTGAACAAGTTTTGATTGAAGTTCAGTGATTGTATTTTTCATTGATTCCAATTGTTCTGTAGTTTCATTATGTGAACGTTCTACATTATCTTGCAAATCGCTTAGATCAGATTTGGCATAGTTTGAATCAGCAGCACTACTTGATGATGATTCAGTTCTATGCATATTAATCAAACATGTCATAAATATTTTACGCAACAATCAAATATAGGTCACTTGTTTTTATAGAGGAAATATATTTTCTATTATTAACTGCTTACTTTGAATATATGAAATAGTTTTATTATTTTTACAGAATTGTGTATGAAGGGAAATATATATATACCGTCAAGAAATGGAAATAGAATTCCTAAAACTCACGCCATGCTTGGAGTCATTGCATTAGCCAGTGTAGTGGTTTGAGC
Source organism: Rotaria socialis (assembly GCA_905331475.1). Classification (NCBI taxonomy): domain Eukaryota; kingdom Metazoa; phylum Rotifera; class Eurotatoria; order Philodinida; family Philodinidae; genus Rotaria; species Rotaria socialis. Next base: position 12,762 of record CAJNYU010004198.1, on the reverse strand, counting down.
ATCGAGTAGTTGTCGTACGTAATCATTAGTTGAATATCGTTCGAATTCTGACCATGCATAATCAACAGCATCATCAGTGGGAATCATTTCTAAAATCAAATCTACATAAACAAATGTCGAAAATTATAGGAGGACGTACTGAAACATTTTGATTGATAATCGTGAAACTTTGTCTTAGCTAAGCAATTTCAATAGATAATTTGCCAGCACCACTGAAAAAATTCTACAATTGAGATTAGAAATGTGAATGGAGGAAATAAAGCTGGTCGAGCAGTATAGGTTTGGATAATATCACAACGGTCGTAAGCCCAAATATAACGTGCTTGTGTTTGAATGTCAGTTATTGTAAAACTAAATGAGATTATGTGAAAAAAAAGATTTGTTTAGGTGAATCCCTTAATTTTTACATACCTGAACAGACCTATAAGTAAGTTAACTAATAGTATGTTGACAAAGAGCATATGAAAAGCGAACAAAATATGAGTGGCAATATGAGTACTAGCTTCGGGTTTGCCTGAAGGAAGAAATACACTAGTATCTGTTTCTTTCATATAAGATATTTATACCATTTAATTTTTCAAGTTCACTATCAAAACTGCCCAAAACAAAATAATACGCTGGATAGAATATTTCACGTAAAAACGCTCGGGTGTTGAAATCAATCGTATTATAAGCTATCATAGATCTTGATGTGATTCCATAGCCAAAAATAAAAATAATGATGATTATAATGAATAACAAAAGATTATTTGTCTACAAAAATAATGATATATAAAAGAATAGTGTTCAATCAATAGACTTGCCATTTTTCGAATCATAACTAAATTAGGACCAAGCTGTGAATCAATGCCAATGAATAGAGTAGAGATAATAAACCATAATTGTAAATCAAAAGCCATTACTATTCTACAGCAAAATATAGTGAAGCATATTGAATGTTAATATATATATATTATGAAGTATACCTTGCTGATTCAAAACTTGCAGCATTTGTTTGTGTAAAACGAAGCACAAGTCCAGCATAGAAAAGCAAATACGCTGGTAGAATAAGAAACAACTTCGATACTCGATTATTCAAATCAAAATAGGCATATATCTTTCCCTTTAATGACGATTGATCTTGAAAGAAGAACTAATAAATTACAAACATAGATTTCCCAGGTCGATCAAAACGGATATCGTTTACGGTTCGTTTTCTGAAAGTAAACAGTAGGAAAACGACATCTTTACGGCAGTAAACTGTCCGTATTTTCCCGTAGTACTGGATGCAGTAATACGGCACTGTAAACGATACCGTATTTTCGTCGTATATGATTGTATATACGCCGAATTTTCATTACGATACGGCCGTATTCCTGCATCCAGTATCATGACCGTATACGGCCCGTTTAGATATCGTTTTTTCACCGTAAACGGTCGTATACTGACCGTATTTTCTGACATGGGTTAGTGTAATTGTATTGAAAAAAGAGAAATCTAACCTGACGAATTTCTTCCAAAAGCATTGTAGTTATGATAATGATAGTTAATATTTCAGTCCAATGAATGGCAAGAGTTTCTTTTGATGGTGGATCAAATGCATAAAGCATATAATAACTGAAGAAGACAAGGAAGAGGACATAGCCAAACTAAAATAGTTCACAGAACGATATAATAAATATTAAATCATATCATATTTGACTTGCACAAGTATAGTAATATTTGATAATAGGCCGATTATGAAAATGGAGAACATTCTGGAGTGTTGTTTCATCAACGCCATAATCGTCTGTGTAATTGATACCATGTTTTTTCAATCTATGTTATATTTTTTCTTTATTCAATTATGATTCATCCTATTAACTACTTACCGTTGTTGAGAAGATACTGATGTAACCATCTGTCAATGAAAGGAAAAATATATTTATATATTGTGTGAGCATTTTCTAACTTACATCAACGGCTTGTGTTTTTGCAGAAGATTTAGAAAAATGTTTTTCATAGAGTGTTGCGAAAATTTCCCATATTCCAAATGTCAATATGTTGAGAAGAAGACGAGTTTTCTCTCTACCAGGATCAAGTTTATCATACCAAATATTGGTTAGCAAAGCTTGGCAGGCATCTTCATGTATGAATTTCTTATTATCTGAGCGATAGCCATTTGAAGACATGTCGTACCTCCATAGAGATCAACACGGCGCATAATCAATTCACATGTTTGATATTTATCATAGAAGTAAGAACATCGTACAAATTCAATTGCATACATTTCAAAATCAGCCGCTTTCGAAAACAATATTTCTTTCGAAACTTTATCTGGTGCATAGGGTACAAAAGATTTCAAAATCTTTGAGGCAACTAATGCCGAACAAATACGAGTCTTCATTTGACTTAAAAAAATTTTAGCCATTTCAAGTCGATAGGTTAGTATGCACCAGAGAAATAAGTCACGATAGATGTGTTCAGCATCTAACGTCTCTATATTGGCATTTCCATCAGTCTTTGATATCGCTGATTCAACATTTTTTGTCCGGTTCCCATAGAGTGGATCCATGAAATCACCTACTAGAATTTTTAAAACAGTAGAAAGATGCTTTTCCTCCTTGATATTAAGTTTTCGGGTGATTTGATCTAACAAATACAATGGATCTCTCTACGTAAAAAAGACAACAAGTTTTGTTTTTTAATAATTTGAATAGTGTCTCACATTTTTGCGTCTTGCCTCTGAGTATAATTCTTTCAAATATTGATGATTTTGAGACCAACTATTGTTAATTATCCTTGAGGCATACTTATCCGGGCCCAATAAAACAGTAATATCGATATCGAGTTTAACAAAATTTCTGATGAACACAATTAAATTTTTGCTAAGGGCATTAATCAAGAGTAATCGATTTTGTGCAATCTAGAATATTATAATAAATCAAAAGAATATTATATATAACCTACTTTAGTACTATCATTCCAAATCCTTGAACTAGTTACTGATTGACTGTTAGTAATATTAGTAACGTTCCAGCGAAGTGCTAGATGTACTTGATCATCGGCTGTTGTATAAGATGTTTTTGTTCGTGAAAGATTATTTCTTGCTAATAACAAATAGTATACAATTCATTCATTTTATATAGATAGAATTACTTTTATTGACTTACCTTGTACGAAAGCATGGTAAATTGTCTCCTTTAGAGATTTTGATGTATTGATGTTAAAAGTATAAATATTTTCTCGAAGAGTGGTTGTAATGCATCTTGAAAGTTCAAATAAATATTGTCCCAAGGATTTTTCTTCATCCAAACTTAAGAGTTCGCCTACAGGTAACCGTTTACCTTTAGATTCATACTCTTCCTGTCGAATGTTACTGTAAAGCTTTCTTACGTCATTAGCGAATTCCACACGTTTTCTGCCGAGAGGTTTCAACGCTTCTCTTAATCTATGCATATCAAGTTTATATTTACCATTATTCATTTTTGATTTCAAACTTACGTAATTTTATTTACTGAAGATGAATCTTCAGCATCATCTTGTGAAAATTCTTCATCAATCATTGTTATATTGATATCATTTTCATGATCAATAGATCCTTCATCTGTAGCATTAGTCTGTTGATTTTCAATTTGGGATGATTTATAAGAACCTTAAATGACTTTTGTTTTAGAAAATATTTCGAATCATTCGCTGGAGGATAAACATTTTTTTGCATTCTTTTGGATTTAGGAAGGGATAAAAAGTATAAATTCGCTTACTTTCAGTTAATTTCAGATATTTACATAATAGATCCGCTATTTGTCCACTTCCCTGCGTAATCCAAAAGAAGTTTAATTTCGTTATATTATTTTTTTCAAATAGATACGACTTACTTCAACAATAACAACTGGAATTTGTTTCTGTAAATCAGTGAATATCGACGAAACTGCATGAAGTGTACCGCCAATTAGAATAGAAGTTAATGGTACTGAATTAAAAAGAAATAAATATATCAAATAGAAAATCTTGTGCTCCGAAAAATGCTTACTTCTACGTCTTGCTCCATAGGATATTTCTCGAGCCAGGTTTGAAGCAAATTCGCCATTATCCAGTGAATCACATGTACCATCATCGAAAAAAATGTAATGTGTATGATTTAGTTCTAGTTGATAGCGTCCATGCCCTTTATATGATGCGGACTGATTGAAAGGACTCCTAGAAAAATACAATCTTATGCATTGTAATAATAGACACTCAGAGGCAAATATTTAAAACGTCAACAATCGATTACATCGAGAAAATGTTCTGTAAAAGGTGAAACAATATCAAACCTCTCTTCAATTTTGTGACAATCATGAATGTTGCCCCATTTACCAACAGCAATTGCACTGAAGCTAATCTCAGGATTTTTTATCCGACTTTTGTATACCATTTCACCAACTAATTCTGAAATACTCTCTTCCTTATAGCCACTTGTTATAATCCATGCATCTGCTTAGAATTTTATAATGTCTCTATGAATTAAAATGATTCCTGTGATTTACCCGATGCAACAGCAGCTTCAGAAATGCCTTGTAATAGTTCCTTTTCCATTTTAATGTTTGGTGTCGTGTCTGCATCGGTTATCATTCGCATAATAAAACCAGGCACAGGTATATCCCATACTCCCAACAACAATAAACAAATTTGATCGAGTTCCGTTTTGACGTCGCATCGTAAATACTAAAATTTAAAAAAAAACGAGATGAGAACTCATTTTGTTTTATTAGACAATTCCATAAATTACTGGAAGTTTTGATTGTGGTAATATTCCGTAACATTTAGTGCTTTCTTTTTTAGTGTGCGATTCTAAATTCCATGTTTTGATCAATGGAGATGCTTCACTTTCCGAGTGATCATAATTACAAACGCAACATTCACTGTTGGTTCTAAATAGTCGAATCATAGATTATCATTGGAATTTTTAAAAAATCGCACGCTCTTACTCTTTTGGTATAAAAGTCGTACATATTCGTTTCTGAAAACTCAATCGATCTATGGCAGAAGTCCAAACAACCGACTTATCATAGATATTGAAAAATAGAGAGAAATTTAAAAACAAAACAGATAATAAATTAAAAAAACACATACGTCATTAGATAAATGATGCGGATCAGTTGATTTGCTCATGTTTCGTTATTGAATGTTTTTTACTCCAACACACACAAACTTGCGTTTATTACTTTTCAATAACTCAATAGAAGAGAAAGAAGTGAACTCAGGGTATTTCTTTTGATGAAAAAAGTATGCAGCAGTGCATTTTTTTTGTAGAATAAACATGTGTAAGGTGGTGGATGCCAATATAAAAGGAAAGAACGAATAATTGTCATATTATTTTCTGTCCTTCTTACATACGATTAGTAAATGCGAACAGAACTCTTTGTAGTCATAGAGAAGTGCAAATTTTGTGCGATATACTGCTTCCTGGTTAAGTAAGTATTTTTTTTTTTGGGTGCTTATCAAGCTTACTTCTGTTGATGCTACTTTTTCTTTTTAATATTCATGCACATTTGTGCTTCTTTTCTCCTTGCTTTTTTCTGTTCTTTCCATGCTTATAATGGGACTTTTTCTTTTTTTTTTATGTTGAAATTGTGAAGAACTACTCAAATCGAATCTATATATGATGCTTATAATTGTTGTAGTACTGAAGAAAAACAAATATGTTGCGACAAGCGATGATTTAAAAAATGGACGAATTTAATTCAGATGCATTATATAATACGTTTCACACACATGTATTAGTTATGTGTCTTTATTCTAGATGGCAGAAAATGATTCAACAACATTGAAAGAGAAAGATTCAAATAAATCAACGAAAAGAGCACCGAATTATTTCAAACTTCTTCAAGAAATCGATAATACTTTAAAGTTATTAACTGATTCGAATAGTTCTCATCATGTTACAGGAGAAGCTTCACATATGTCTAAAATAGAAGAAATATTACATTATGTAAATACAAATCTGGAAGAAATTATTGACCAAATGACCGATCAGAAACGTGCAATGTCTCTCATTACAGTATTCAACATAGTGATTCGCATGTGTACTATCGATAAAATTGATTTTGTAATATCACTAACATCTTTTCAATCAATGATTCGAAAAATACTTAGTAAACTTATAATAATTTCTGAGGAAGAACCAGGGAATTATAAAGAGTATGCCGGTGACATGTTAGATTCAATTCTGATGAATCTTGCTGAAGATAACTTGATTCAAACATGTTTCGAACGACTTTGTTTAAATCAGAACAAGTCAATCAAAAGTAATATTTTTAGGAATTTATATTTTGCTAAAAATTAAATCCGGCTTTGTATTATTTAGATTCTATTGAGAATGATGAAAAATGTGAAGAAAAAGAAGAGAACGTCGATTACAACGAACTTATTGAAAAATATATGTCGTGCGCTTCCAGCTATTCATTCATGGTAAATCTGCGATCGGTCTATGAATTTGGAAAAAATTATCACCCTGTTATTAGTTCTATGTTGAAATTTATTGATAAATATCTGACTGATAGAAACAATGAAAATTCTTCGATGCCACTAGAAGTAATAACTCCGACTTTAGGTATTTTATGGAATTTATCCGACAAAATAGTTCTTGTTCCATTACTCGCTGAACTTAGTTGTGCTAAAAAACCAATTCAATGGATTGCTACAGATTGTTTTGCATTTCATATTAAAAGATTAGGCGACGCAATATTTTCTATTGTTCATAATTTATCAAGAGACAAGACAGGTTTGACACAGCTACGAAATGAAAAAGCATTTGAAGTTTTAATGAAATATAAACAACTAGTCGAAGAACAAAATGATGAAGATTTAAAGTTATCGTATGGTATGGCATTAATATCTGTAACTGTAAGCGATGAACAACCTGAAGAAAATAAAGGATTTATTATTTGGGTTAGCAGAACTTTGTACGGATTGTGTAAGGATGCTACTTACAAAGATGATTTAAGATGCAGTGGATGTCATCTATCGGAATTATTGGAAGTATTGCACCAGGCTTTCGCAAATACGTACGTAGTCAAAGATATTTTAAGTAGTGAATCGAATAATGAACTAAAGCCGGTCGCATTCTTTGCACAATGCCTTTTATCTATATACGGGGCATTGTTAGATAAAGAAGCAGATGATCTTGAAAAGCGTGCAGCTAAATATTTACTTAAAATTCTATTACAAATTTCTAATTATCGCGAATATCATAAAGAATTGACTGAAATCAATCAATTTTGTGTCATCATAGAAAGTCTTTCGAAACGTCCAAAACAGGATGATGCCAAGCGAATATGGTCGAATCTTCAAGGAGAAATATCGTCGAATCAATTAAAAAAAGAAAAGTCATCAATGATCTACATTAGTTACAATAGGACTGATGAAAAATTTTGTGAAATCTTTATACGTGAGTTACGCAAAAGAACATCAATACCTGTTTGGGTTGATTTCGAACATGTCGAATCTTGGGATGATACGTGGGAATATATACTTCCCGTAATTCAATCGGCAACAGTTATTATTCCTATATTATCAACAGCTTATGGTGAAAATAGTGATAAATTTCAAGAATTATCTTATGCAATTGGTACCAACAAGTCACAAGATAAAAGTAAAAACTTAATTGCAGTCACAGCTGAGTCTGACTTCAGTGTCAATCGTGCGTGGATGGAGGATTTAATAGGTGAACATAATTTGATCCCTTTTGACAATAATACGGATAATGTAGTTTCTAAAGTTTGTGCACGAATTATACTTTCGAAGAAACCATTAGTGAAATGCTTTCCTCGAATTACTAAACGATCATAAGATTTGGTATGTTAATGTTAAAAAATGAACAATTTCTTAGCAGAAAATATCTTGTAAACTTCATCTTCTTATGTGTGAGAATTCTTTTTTTTGTTTTTGCAAATAAAATAATTTGATTTTTTTCTCATAATAGAAGAAATCATTAGTTGAGCGCATGCATAGAGAAAGAAATACAAAAAAACCAAAGAAAAATCACAAGTCGTCATAAGCACTACTATATTTTGAGCTTAATTGGTAATGATAGGCACTTTCCGACGCTATTCGTGCGCTATTTTCTGAGAGTGTGATTGTAGGTGTAAATGAAGGAAAGACATACACGCACACCCACACCCCGAAAAGCAGTCAAGAGAACAACAAGCAACATGAGACAAACGGACAACTGCGGATCTTAAAGAAAAATGAAACTGTCAATAACTTAGCCCAATTTGACATTTCGTAGTCTTACTGACCACTGAAAAGAATCTATCAATTAATAAAGAAAATCAATTCTATATAGTCGATCTGAACAAAACAACTTGAAATGAAGGCACATCGTATCATAATCACATTATCTCCATCAAAAACAGCCTAATCAGAAATGTAGACATAAAAGTCAGCGTTGTATTGTTATCATCAGATTGACCTCCTGATACACATTTCTAAATTGGCCATTAAAAAATTTCTATGCGCAGTGTAATTTTGACAACTTCTTAATCCCATAAAGTGTCTTATAATGAAGAGAAAACAATCTAAGAAGTCCTACAACACGTACCAAAACAATTCTTGTCTACTACACTAAAAAAAAGCACCACACGGAACCAAAAAAGTTTTCTCCTCAGTGCGAAACTCATAAAAGGTTTCCAATTTTTTCACTGAACTTAAAATGTGTTTCAAACTTTGGAACGAATTCTGAATCCTTTTTAGGTTCCCTAAGTTTTCTACAATACCTTCGGAAAAGTTTCCTGGACTCTTGATAAATATATTGAGACTATCTTGGGGTTTTACGAAACCTTTTTGAAGATTTCGAATTCGTTTCAAAAATGCTTCCGTGTGGTGCTATCTTTTTTCAGTGTATGGAACAGACCGTTCATTTAGAGAAATTTAATATTATCTAGAATTTATTTTACCGACACCTATATGAAATTCGAACAAAGTAATTTATTTGTAATTTTCAAATCATTTGAATAGCTACAAAAGATAGAACTACCTGATAGGACCCTTCAACAAGATCGAAATGCGTCGTAGTATGCTATAAAAAAAACACCGACACCCTCAGGACTAAATAAATAGATATATTGTTTACGTGTGATTAAATCAGACCAGTTATGAAAATAAACCAGTGAAAAGCTGTCTCTGTGAATATGTTCCAAGAAAAAACCATTAGACCACACCACAGACCATCGATAGATCACTAGTTTCAATAGCATCGTTTTTTGAGACAGCGCCTGATTTCAACCAACAAGTACCACCTAGATATGTAGTCCATGTAAAATGTGTACAATTTGAGGTTTGAGCACATCTTCCACCACAATCTTCTCCTCGAATTTGAACATTGAACATATCATTTCCAGGAAAATTACATGACATAGCCCAATTATTTCCTTCCCACTGAATGTTCGAACCATTTTTACCTGCACTACCAATAAGACAAAGAATAATCTCATAATTTGCTCTTGGGACTGTTGTGAGTGTGGGTGTGGGAGTAGGTTTTCAAGCTATCAATTCTACCGACTTACACACCCACGCCCATAGGCATAGGCACACGCATACCCCAACGATATTCAGACCCGAACCCTTGAGGCTGTAGTCTCAAAAAATATTTGCAACTTCACAAGCAATAGCATTTCATATAAAAATATTGAATTTAGGTAGATAGCACTCTAAAAATCTTTCTTCAAACTTTGAAATCTTTTCAGAGCCCGCGAGGAGCTTTGATGATGGGTATGATGATGTTAGATAGGAATATTCATAGATCAGGGGCAGTTGGGCAATGGGGCAATTAGTCAATATGACAGTTGGTCGTGATTTGAACTTTAAAAGAGCTATAAATAAAACAATGAGATCACCTGGAAACAATAATGAAGATAATATGAATCCGTGAATAATCATCATCATAAATTAATTTATTTAATTCTTTAATTATTGATCAAATTGATGATTTTAATCAATTGACAAGTACTATTCAACAAAAAATAATACAAGCACATGTATATATATCCAGTACACGAAGAAGTAATACCAGTTCATGAGAAATAATCATGAGTTACTAGTACAAAACTTCAAAAAATGTAACTTTATTAATACATAACGACTATTTATACATGACTGATTCAACGAGTATGACGCAAAATCTCTGGAAATATAAATAGTAGATAAACATATGCTTGCCATGGACGATTATATACAAAATTAAACTACGAATTTATTAAAAATATATTGTGAACATGAAAATCATCTTGGTAATCCACGTTGTGCAGCAATTCGCAAATATTTTGAAAAATTAAGACAAGTATCAGAACAGAATCAAATGAACCCACATAATATGTTAACTCAAGTAAACATTGGTGTACTAGATGATGTACGTGTTCAATTACCAAGTGTTGATCAGCTAAAATGAAATGTTTCTCCATGACGTCAAGAAAATAATCCTGAACCAACATGTTCAAGCATAGATTTTTCTGTTGTTCCACCAATATATCATGAAACAACTCTCAACACCATCTTTTTCAAAAACGATACTAGTTCAGGTGCTAATCGACTATTCATTTATTTTACCAACGAACAAAAGACAACCATAGAAAATGCTACAGCAAGTTTTCCAAAAAATGTAATAATTTTAACAAATAAAATATTTATATTGTATGATTTTTATAGATGGGACGTTCAAGGTAGTTCCAGAAATATTTTTTCCAATTATTTGCAGCGCATTTGTTGTATCGCGATCATGTATTAATAGTAGCATTCATTCTCTTACCAGTGAAAACAAAATTAATTTATCAAAGTAGCTATGAACGATGAAAGATCTCCCTAGCAGTCTCTGTTCAATTTTTGACAATGTATCATCAATAAATAATTTCTTGTTTTGATTTGGCGTTTGGTCTATTTTATACATTGCAATCAACTGTCCTAGTGACCAAGTGTCCTCGCGCCCAACTGTCAATTTCCCATATTCACGCATTCACATCATACAGAAATCGTTTCAAATCTCTAAACCCTTTTTTGTTTCCAGTGCATGAAATTCCGCAAGTCAACACCAGTTGTAAAACTATTCAGATGTATATAAATTGGAGTTATCACTTGGGTACCTGTACCTATTTACTCGAGAAAGCTTCCCAGAAGGAAGAAACGGAATGTGTTCTCTTGGCATTAATAGCAATTTCCGTTGAACTATTGATGTTCGCTGAAATTTCGAAAATAAGTTACTAGAGCACTTGAACTCATGTGAATGATTTTACTCCACATTCTCGTCATTTTCATGTAGAATGATGCTTGAGAAAAACCACACTTAGTTAATAATACTACTAATTTTCAAATTTAGCGGTTTAGTTTTACCTACCTCCAACTCCTAATTTAGTGACGCTCGTTATTGTAGAGGTGCTTGTTGTTGTAGAGGTGCTCGTTGTGGTGAGTGGTATTGTGACATAAGGAGTTAAGATTGCTTTTTCTGGACCGTAGACTGTAACTTTAAATGGTCCAGTTTGTCTCGCGTTGTGTGTTGTAACAACGAGAATCAATGACTCAGTTGTTGTCAAATTTGCTACGAGCTTAAAGTTCTGCTTTGAGCCGCTCTCATCATCGGTCACTATTAATTTCGAACTTGGGCTGCTTGGATGAAATGGTTCATTATAGAGACACCCGTAAGTATCGATACCACTTTCACATAAAAACGTATAAATGCCACTGCTTGAGATCTTTACATGAATTGGTAAGAAGTAGAAACGGTATGCTTCCTGTTTTGGGCGCATAAATGAAGAACTTTTCTTGGTTAAAGTGCCTGAATAGCTTGACTGGATACCAGAAGTAGTGGCTGTACAATGAAAAAAAGATGCTTATATCATTCAAGATAGATCCCATGCTGATTGATCGTTCCATTATTAATCTTTGGTAATAGCATTTAGCGCACGTGCTGCTTATTTAGATACACAACAGAAGGGTATTTTTGTGCCATTCAGTTCAAAATAGATAATTTTAGCAAATTTTTTTAGCCTTTTTCAATTTTAACTCGTCTTCATACTTATTACTTATAGACTTCAACAATGACAGCACGAAAAACATCGCATTTCGAATGAAGAAACATACACTCATTGTCATGTATTTCTAATTCATGGGTTACAAAGGAAATATCGAAACAGAGCACATCAAATTAATTTAAATATCATTCGAAAGGATGAAATTGCATTCATGAATATCTATGGTTTAATCAATGAATTTAAAATGCATCAACAGCAGTTTTTTCTTCATTATATAAATCAATTGTTTTCTATTGTCAAATACTCAGCTAACTTTCAAATACAAGATACGAAACGAAACTTTATATTTGGAGAAGCCAACTTGCTTTAAAGAATAGAAATTCTTCTCTACAGCATCAGGTTGCTATTCTTTGAGGTATGTGTCCTGTGTGACTGTTTTAAAACCTTACATGATGAAAAGTATCTTCAATAAACCACATATTCCTGCCATTTTCTCTGGTTTTGTAATTCATAGTTTTAAAGAGGTGTCACATGTGAAAAGAAAAACATATTAAGATTGAGGCACGTATCTTTTTTGAACGAGAAAGTCTTGCCCTCAAAACACATTCGTTTTTTACCAAACCTAATATATTTTTTCACCTTTAGTCATTTGAAACGTAATGAGCGCTGTGATTGTTTAAAATTGGAAACATCTGGAAGTTTTATCAAAATTCTGCATTTTGAATTAATACGCATAATAAATTTGTTCAACTTTGAATGCTCTTTCTCGTCAAATAATTGAACTAGAAAAACAAAGCTACGT